>PVIA01005162.1:0-121193 GCA_004024845.1 Tonatia bakeri
ACTCTTCCATATTTACTAAGTGTTTCTTGATTTTTTTCCATGTTTCTTCCTTTCACAGATGTCTACTTTTCTAAAAATAGATGTAACTTTTTTTTCTAAATAGTAAGTAGTAGTAGAATAACAAACCTCACAATTAAAAGTGGCCTTTAATATAATTTACTTCAAGAATCTTACTGGTATTTCAGTGCCAGCCAGCTCTCCTAGTTGTTCAAGTTCATATTTGAATGTTTTTAATGGAAAAACTATCTCTAGTTTTTTAAACTTCTCCCATGAGACATCTGGCATTTTTTTTCAATTACAAGTTGTATTCAGACCAAAACAAGATTTCTAATATAGTACTATGATATTTTCACTGTTGGTACCATTTGAGCCTCTTAACACAGGCATTTGCACACCAAGCATGACATGTCTTAATGTCAGAGGCTATGACATTGAGAAAGGACTCATACTCACATGCATTTGGTTATATTTTTATTTCCACAGCCATAGCAAAAATATGGTAACCTGTAAGTAGGGTGACCATATACCTGTTTTGTCTCAGACAGGAATAAATGATACCTTTTACATTTGAAATCAGAGTAATTATTACTTGTGTTCTTTCACTTTCAAAATGACCCCATGTGGATAACACATTGTATAGGTCTTTAACTGTAAGAATTATCTCTCTTCTCCCAGATTTGTCGAGGAGCACTCCTTCTAGAGCATCACTAAGTGATCAGCCCCCTCACCTTCCCCTTTCTGAGATAGTCAAAATGCAGAAGTAATTGAAAGTGAAATAGCTTTTGAAATGGGTGAACTGTCCAAAGACAATATGCCAAAACATTCCATTTTAAATAGTAGGTAATTTGCTTTTCCTTATTTTCCCCAAATTCTATACCCTGTCTCCTCTGCTACTCTCCTTTTCCTCCTCTTTCTAGGTACACACAGACAGACAAACAAACAGATAAAGAAAATGTTGTGTGTGTGTATATATCTTTCAACAGCCATTTAGGTTGTTTTCAGATATCTTAGCTATTGTGAATAATTCTGCAATCAACATAGGGGTGCAGATACCTCTTTGAGATCCTGATTTGGTGTCAATTGAGTATATACCCAAATGATATGCCTGGATCTTATGTTAGTTCTATTTTTAATTTCTGCATAACATCCATACAGTTTTCCATGATGGTTGATTGGATACCCTGTACAACCTCTCAATTTACATTTCCACCAACAGTCCACAAGTGTGCCCTTTCTCCAGACCTTTCCTGCCAATATTTGTTATCATTTGTCTTTTTAATAATAGGTATTTTAACACACATGGTTGGGGTCAAGGATGGGGAGGACAGAGATGTTGGTCAGAGAGTACGCAGTTTCAATTTTACAGGATGAGTAAGTCTAGAGATCTAACATACAGCATGGAGACTATAGTTAACAATACTGTGTCGCATACTTGAAATTGCTAAGAGGGTAGACTTTAAGTAGAGGAAGAAGTGAGGGAAGGAGAAATGGATGGAAAAAGATTTTTCAAATAGAAAAAAGAAAAAACAGAAAAAGGCAACTATGTACAATGATGGATATATCAATTAGATTGATTGTGGTGGTCCTTTGCCAGCATATTTGTATATCAGAACATCAAGTTGGATACCTTAAATGTACACAATTTGTATTCATCAGTTACACTTTAATAAAGGTGGAGAAAAAGAAAAGAGGAGGCTTAAAGGACATAAATAACAGTGAGATCAGATGTAGAAAGAAAACTTCACCTTCAGAAACAGGTTGTATTCATTATATTTCACTTAGAGAACAAGCTGAAGTAACATACTGTGAATTTTTGCTATTTATTTGCCTGCCCTCTCTGCAGAAGACATTTTGGGTAATAAACCTAGGACCCACAACTCAGGGTCTTGGTTATGTTATGTTTACCCTATAATTATTTGTCCTATATAGAGAACAGGACCTCAACAGGACAAGTTACTTGAAATTCTTTTGCTTTGTTTTTTTTTTTTTCATTTTCAGAAACACATTGACTTGCTTCCTGATCTACTAAGAGGCTAACAAAATATAGGCTAATATTTTGTAAATAAATGCAAAGCTCAAAGCACGGCATGTGTTTCCTCTAGATAGTGTAAGAAAAATACACTTCAATTATAAAAGCATTATCTTGGAGCGTCTTTCCAAAACTATAACATAGTTATATATAGATGATTATGTGTATATATAAATATAAAAGGATATGCACACATCTGCATGTAACTGTACATTGTATATGTGTAACTGTATATAGTACATATAAAATATATATGTATTATTTTAATGACAAATGAGTAAAATTTGATTCAAATCCATCAATAAAAATGTAATAACTATCAAATGTGATGATTTAAATGACAGTGAGTATATTATCAATTTCATTTAATTAATTTATATAAAACAAAATTATAATTTTGACATTACATTAAATATAAAGACAAAATCAGAGTTTCTTATTTTTAAATTTCAGATATTCACATTCATTATTATTTCCATTCATCCATTTTTCTCTCAACTCTTGAAAATCAAAGCCTATTCAATTACATCTAAAATGTATCATTCAGCCAACTTCTGCTTCAACAATATGGTTAATTGGACAACCTGTCAGAGTTCAAAACCTGCCCTAGAGGGAATGAGGTGCCTGGTGGGTCTTCGAGCCAGAGAGGAACGAGCCAGAGCCCTTTAATCGCACAAATGAGTGAATTTACAACTGTCCTGGAAGTAGGTTAGTGAATCTCAGTGGCTGGAACGTCAGTTTCTTAGTTGTCTCCTGCCTGAAATTAGTTTTTGTTATAGAGATCAGAACAGAGCTGAGCGGCAATTCCATTGGTCCTATCACAGGCAGAGAAAAACACGTAACATTCACAGGTGTTTATTAAGATTTTCACCACACACTGGGAATTCAGTTGTTTCACAGCTGACTGGGGGTCAAGTGCAGCAGAGAAGAGGAGAGCAATGGGAGGAAAATGGGGACAACTGTAACTAACAACAATAAAAAATTAAAATTAAAATTAAAAACTACCTGAAAAAAGATCATGAATATGAATCATGAGGGGAGAAGAGAGATACTCTCAGGAAGCATCAGGCATAAATAAAGGAAAATACGCAGGTAACCCAAAGCAACAGCAAAGAAGAGAAACACAGTTAATGGGAATAATGCACAGTAGTTTTATTTTTGACTTTAAGTCAAGCATTTGTCCACAGCACCAGGCAATGCCAACTCTACTATACTCTTTTTTTTTATTTTAAAGATTTTATTTATTTATTTTTAGAGAGAGGGAAAGGGAGGGAGAAAAAGAGGGAGAGAGATATCAATGTGTGGTTGCCTCTCGCACACCCCCTGCTGGGGACCTGGCTTGCAACCCAGGCATGTACCCTGAAGGGGAATTGAACTAGTGACCCTATGGTTCATAGGCCAGCACTGAATCCACTGAGCCACACCAGCCAGGGCTCTACTGTACTCTTTATAACAATTATATATATTTCTATTTATAATTCTAAGGGTTTTCTTATTTGTTTTTTTTTTCAAAGTAGGCAGAAGTCATAGGCATTTGACCAACAGTAGGACTTTACAGTGTAACATCAAAAGGATAAAAGCAACTAGTTAAACACAGATGTAGGGTACTGTGTCTTGGATGATGACTCAGCATAAGCTAATAGACTCAGTTTTGCCACTTACCAAAACAGAGCATTGCTATATTCTAATTTTGGGTTTTTATCCTGAGATTAGAATTATGTAAAAGAGCTAAAGAAGAGGAACTTTAAAACATATGACTTTACTGCTGTAATATCAGTTGCAGTTTTTATACTGTGGAGATATCTTGCAGCTGAAGGATATAAGACACTGTCAAAGAAAAAAGAGAATTCTATTTCATGTAGGTAGGTGGCTAAACTTTTTTAAGTCAACTTTTATAGCTTCTATTACCTCTAAACAGCAACCACAACAACAGAAGTTACAGATCATAGATCATAGATAATTTAATGATAATATCAATCCCAAATGCTGGCACAGTTTTAACTTTTCCTCATTAGAAACAAATAGTAAGGACAAACAAATAAATAATAAGCAAAAATAAAAATATTGGCTTAGAACCTTCATGCATCTAAGTGATACCCAGTTATCTGAGCTCTAAAGTCATCATAGGAACAAAATTAAAGCCTAAATAAGATAAATACTCTTCTAATGTAAATCAGTTCAAATAAATGTTTTCCCTACATTCAGATGTTCATAGTGGTTTGTTGGTGATCTGACTTCCAACATACTTAGCACATTCTAGGAGCACAGAAAAAGACCTGGATTTGATTTTATTTATTGGTTCATCAGGAAAAAATATAGTTCTCCAACAGCAGACAGAAGCTGTTATCATAAGGAAGAAAATCAGGGTGTAAAAGATCTGAGGTATTGTTATTCATACACAGAATAGTCTCATACAAGAGAAAGGGGAAATGGGCATGAATACACATATGCACACAAGTACACAGCCCACAAGGCTGCACTGAAATGTAATCACCTGTCTCTTCCACGGACACTGAGAGAAGCTATAACCTATATGCTTAATGCTCAGAGATGGCTGTGCAGTGAAGAATCAAATATTGATAAGAAGCAGAGAAGTAAAAAAGACTGTTACTGGAAGACAATAGAAAGAATACATACATCTGTTTAAAAGATTTTTTACTCAAAATACATATTCAAATTACATTCTAGAGGCAAATTTTAAAAGAAAGATACTCCTTTTTTTCATAAGACAGCTGATTTCTATATCCTTTAACACCTCCCTGGCTTTGCAGATATGCATAATATGGATGTTTGTTTGTGAAATGCCAATGACTCAATTGATTTCAAATCCTGGAACTTGATGCTAGTAACCATCCCCTCCTCCCACTACAAATCTATAGAACTTTTGAGTAAAATACAATGTAGTACTGAAAGAGAGATACACAGGTCATTGAAAGAAATCAGAGAGCACGGCGACCAAGTTTTACACACACACAAACATGAGATCTATGGCAGATGTCTCTCGAAGGGATAAAGACTAAATGGTTCTGAGACAACTGTATGTCAACACAGAAAAAATGGATCCCTTTCATACCACTTTCAAAAATAAATGCCAGATGAATTAAAAATGAGAATGTAAAAAATAAAGCATCAAATTTAAAAATTAAATACATACAAAGTCAAATAATTTAAAAAGTTTTTTAATGATATAAAAATCTTATTATTTACTTATTTATTTGTTTGTTTGTTTAATTGTTGTTCAAGTACAGTTTTCTGCCCTTTACCCCCATCCCAGCCCACCCCTTCCCCAGTGGATTCTATGCAGCAGAAAGAAAGAAGGAGGTCCTACCCTTTGTGACAGCATGGATAGAACTGGAAAGCATTATGCTAAGTGAAATAAGCCAGGTGGTGAAAGACAAATACCATATGATCTCACGTTTAACAGGAATCTAATCAACAAAACAAACAAACAGGCAAAATATAACCAAAGACACTGTAATTTAAAAAGTTTCTAATTTGGCTACATTAGTATTTAAAAGTTCAGCATGACAAAATTCACCATAGGCTGATTAAACACAGCCACGGGCAGATGTTGACAGCTCATATCCTCCCAAAGCACTAATATCTGAACTTTAAAGAACCTTTACAAATTAATAAGAAAAAGACAAAAACTAACTTTTGTAGTAGGCAAAATGTTTAATACATGCTATTTACAAAAGAGGAAATCCAAAAGAACAATAAACACATGATAAAATATTCTACTTTACTGGCAATTAAGAAAATACAAATTGAAATAAATATAAGATGCCCTTTTATATATGATTGGAAAGAGCTTTAGGAGTCTGATAACACCAAGGGCTGGTAAGGAGGAGATGCGATGCTGACTTTGACTTCCTGCCCTTAAAGAACAATGTGTAGCCTTGACTGGTGTATCTCAGTGGGGCATCATCCCAAGAACCAAAAGGTTGCTGGTTCGATTCCTGGTCAGGCATATGACAGGGCTACAAGCCAAGGCCCTGGTTACAGGTGTGCAAGAGGTAGCCAATCAATGTTTCTTTCACATATCAATGTTTTGATGTTTTGATGTTTCTCTCACACATCGATGTCTCTCTCCTCTTTCTCTTTCCCTTTCGCTCCCTGTAAAATAAATAAATAAAATCTTTAGAGGAAGAGAACAATGTGTAAGTCAAAAGATCCAACTTTCCATTTTAAGATGAGTAAATTCTGAAGACATGTTCTGCATGGCGACTATTTGAAATAGCACACTATTATACACCTGAGATTTGTTGAGAGTACACCTTTAAGCATTCTTGGCATGCACACAGACACAAAAGACAACTTTGTGATGTGATAGATGTATTAATTATCTTAATTATGGTGCAGTAATCATTTCATAATGTATATGTATATCTAGTCATCATGTTGTATACTAAATGTATATAGTTACATTTGTCAATTATTCCTCAATAAAGCTGGAAAAAATGTGGCTTGCAATAATAGTATTTCAATAGTTCTGAAAATATGTCTACTTCTAGGTGTAAATCCTACCAAGATGAGAAACACTCAAGGAGATAAGTACAGGGATACTCATCGAGCCTTGTTTGGAATACCCAAAACAAAAGCAACAAAACAATAAAAAATAAATAAAAATAAATGTTCATCAATAGGAGACTAAATGAATCAACAATAGCACATTTGTTAAATGGGACAGCATGCAGTATCCCATCATATAAAGGGCAATGACATTCAATGTCTAGATCTGCATGTATCAACCTGAATACTTCTTGAAAACAATTTGAATAATAAAACATTAATAGGGATGCACATAACACTTATGTAAATAGTCATGGCATAAAACAATAAAATATGTCATTACAGTATATGTATTTAATGAAATATGAAAATATGCAGAAAAAGCATAGCTACCAAAGTAAAGACAGTCGTTCCCTGTGAGAAAATAGGGGAAAAACAGAAGGATTAGTGTTTTAGTTCTTTCTAACAAAATGTGCAAATAAGGCAAAATGATATATCAAATGTAGATGAAATGATAATGTGTTATATTCTTTTATGTACTTATACATTTGAAATATTTTGTAATGAAGAATTAATTTTTTTAATGTTAAAAAGAGAATATCACTAGGTAAAAGAAGCAAATAGATCAATGATGCTTCATGCTTCTTTCAGTAAATTACTATATTGTGTAAACATGTCATTTCTAAAAGCTGAAGTATTCTACTGCCAGGAAACCAAGAAACCTAGAAAGTTGTTTTATCTAAGCCTATATAACTTTATCCAGGTTTTGTCCCAACATGTAAATTAAGGAATTTATTTGTTATTTTTTATTTTTGTTCAGTTACAGTTGTCTCCATTTTCTTCTTCCCCAACCTTCCCACCCCCACCTCCCACATTCAATCCTCCTCCTCCCCGTTGGCTTTGTCCATGGGTCCTTTATACCTGTTTCTTGATGACCCATCTTCTTCTTTGCCCCATTATCTCCCTTCACCCTCCCCTCTGGTTACTGTCAGTTTGTTCTTTATTTCTATGACTCTGGTTCTATTTGGCTTATTTGTTTTGTTGATTAGGTTCCACTTATAGGTGAGATCATGTGGTATTTGTCTTTTACTGCCTGACTTTTTTCACTTAGCATAATGCTCTCAAGTTTCATCCATGCTGTCTCTAGGGGTAGGAGTTTTAAGAAACATTTCTAAACTATTCCGCTTTTTTCTAAATCCTCACCTGAGGATATGTCTATTGATTTGAGAGAGAGAGAAAGAGAGAGACATCAATTTGAGAGAGAAATATTGATCAGTTGCCTCCTGTGTGTGCTGCTACTAGGTATGTGCCCTGATTGGGGATCGAACATGCAACCTTTTGGTGTACAGGATGACTGCTCCAACCAACTGAGCAACCTGGCCAGAGCTCATTGAAAATCTTCTTAAAAAAATTTGTGAACACAACCAATTGTGCATTTATGCTAAATCCTTGAAAATAACATATTAATGTTATATACTAATATAGTATTTGCATGCTTCTTGCATGCTTCATCCTTCTTGCTAATATAGTATTTTCACATTTTCCTCTAAGAGTATAGTATCTCTAAATACTTGTTTAGCATCATCTCATTAAAACACTATTTTTAGATAATTAGGACAGTAACTTCACCTCTTATACAACTTTTATTATCATTTATATTTTTAAATCAACTTTATTTAGGAATAATTAACATAAAATAAATGCATGCAGTCTAATTGTATATTTGACTAATGCATACATCCACATAACTACAACCATAATCAAGATATAAAACATTTTCAGTACTCCCTAAATTCCCTGTGTGCATTTTCGGGGTTAGTTACTCAGCCCCACCGGTAACCCAACAGCCCAAGGCAACCACTGGTCCGTTTGTTTTCCCAATATGTTGGATTTGTCTTATCTTGACTTCTATATGATGGAATCAAATAGTATATACAACTTTGTGTTTATTTTCTTTCATACAATATATTTCACCCATGTTGTTGCCTATATCGGTAGATCGTTCCCTTTTTTTAAATAGTATTTCCTTGATGAATATATCACCATTTTTCAAGTCACTAATTAAAACACTTTTGGATTATTTCCAGTTTTGAGCTATTATAAATAAAGTTGCTATACACATTCATTATTAGAGATATGTGTATTAGATATTTTAATCATTTTTGAGCAAATATCCAAAGCTTCAACTGTTGGGTCATAAGGTAACTACATGTTTACTCTCATGAGAACCTGTTACAGCAGATCTGGGCAACGACTATGGCTAGCATGCACTTTTCCTGGTTTTAAAACTATAATTAAGCTCTATAAGATGTTAACCAGAGGCAGTTTAACCAGGAATTTTGTGCTGTTCTTGTACCGGTTTTATAATATTTCACAGGGACTACAGTGGTTAAATATATTTAAACAAAGTATCATTTCTTTCATTCTACACTAATTAGTTTCACATGCACAGTAAGATATTATCATTTAAAGGAGAAAATCAGCAATAAGAAGTCAATCAGAAGTCAATATTATCTAACTTGACAGTCAATAAAAGTGAAATTAGATAATATTATCACAACTAACAAAATTGTTTCATGGTTTGAGAGATTTTCAGTGAAGTGTTCATGTTTTTATTTTATTGTAGTTTTTCCTGATTCATTAAAAAACATCAACATTTACAACATTTCCTTTCCTAAAATAAAGATGGTACCTCACTCCTTCAAATAATTACTAGTCCTAGAAATGAAACCTAATCGCGCATTGAACAGACTATCAAGTGGGAAAATCGTCACGTCTCCTGCCGGGCTTTGCCCAGGATGAGAGTCAAAAGTTAATGCACTCAACGTGCTAGGAAGAGGAGTAGCCGCTGAGCAGCTGATTGTGCATTTCTGCCATAAAGGCTATAAAGACACACAATGCTTTTAGTCTGCATCTCATATTTAAAATGGCACAGTGCATGCAATAATTCTTGCTCTTCAAAAGGTCAACTCCAGTCTATATTCTAGTCAACCTCTGGTCTGTAAACAAGAGTTCAGTCATCTATTTCACTTTAGGAATGACTGAAGTTTTTATAAATAAAATTTCCCTGTCTCTCCAGAGATGTTGATGCATATATCATATACATAATATGCTTCAAATCAAGACACTTTTGAAAGTGGGAAGGAATGCTATTAATATTTACCCCAGAAATGCAGCCATAAACCTGCACCATGCTAACTAAGTAAACAAGGAGATGTGGTCAACATAACCAATGTGTTAGGATGACAGTCCTCTGATTATTGAGCCCTAAATGTTAAAGATAGATCACATTTCATACTGTTCTGTAAGCTTCTCTACAAAAAGGAAGCATTAGTTCTAATGGCATCTCTTCTAAAAACTTTAATGTAATATCAGCCCATTAAATCAAAGTTAAAACAGAAATAAAAAAGATAGCCATATGTGTTTGTCTATATAAAAACACATCTATATGTACGTGTATTACATATGTCTGTATATGTATATATCTATATCTATCATCTAGCTAGCTCAGAGTCACATTGAGAAAAAGAGCTGGCAATCAGAACTGCCCCTCAGTTCTAGTTTCATCTATGCCACTATATCATTTTTCACTTCTGTGACTTAGTATTTTTTTTAATTTACAAAAGTAGGAAAATATCTACATAGAGATTTTCTGAAATTAAAATAGTCATTGAGGAAAACATTGTAAAACAGTTCAGAGTATTTTATATATATGGGAATGATTCTAATTGAATAAATGTTGGCCTTGGCTGGTGTGGCTCAGTTGGTTGGGCATCATCCCACAAGCCAAAGGGTCACAGGTTCAATTCCTGTTCAGGGCACATGCCTGGGTTGTAGGTTCAGTCCCCAGATTGGGCATGTGCAAAAGGCAAACAATCAATGTTTCCTCCTTACACTGATGTTTTTCTCCATCTCTTTTTCCCTCCCTTCCTCTCTAAAATCAATGAGCATGTCCTGGGTGAAAATAAAAAAAAGAAATGAAGAAAGAATAATGTTGGGAGCTATGCATTGAATAGAATGATTATTTAGTCCATAAAACCCTGAGTTTCAGGCCCAGATGAGGTACTAGGAGGAAGAAATAACTGGGCATTTGTAGGTTTATGTAAAATTATATGCCCTCACCCAACTTATTTGAATAGAAGTTCTTGGGCCAAAATTTTCTTGGCAAAAAAAAATCTCTG
The DNA here is from genome assembly GCA_004024845.1 of Tonatia bakeri. Classification (NCBI taxonomy): domain Eukaryota; kingdom Metazoa; phylum Chordata; class Mammalia; order Chiroptera; family Phyllostomidae; genus Tonatia; species Tonatia bakeri. The sequence goes on from PVIA01005162.1 coordinate 10,723, forward strand.
AAAAATGTATTCTTTAAAGTTACATGCTTCATTTCAAAATGTATTATTAGACAGACATTTACCAAAATATGTTGCAAATATTTTGGTAACACAAATATATATTTAAATAATGTCAAAAATATCTCTGGATGTACATTTTTAACTATACTCCAGGAAAAAATAGTAGTGGTGTCCGTAAGCTGTTCTTCTCCTTATAATAAGGCTTTCTATGAGAGAAGAAGAACTTAGAAAAATAAGATAACTTAAAGTCAGGTTATTTATAGGTTATTATTCTTCTCAATAATCTGTGTAATTTCAGATTACAGAATAATTTCCTGTGTTAATATTCTGACTACTGGAAAGTTGAAAAAAATTTTGGTTTAATTCTGTATATTTGTGTTAGTATTATTTTTGATCCCTTTCTATAAGTTTTTAATTTTGCTTTTCCTTTAATTAATTAAATTCTCTAAAAATCTTTTGCTTTATTTTTTTAAGGCTTCTGCCTATAGTTTTGGAAAGAGAAAGGTGAAAATAATAGATTGCTAATGAGTTAAAGCCAACAACATTCTGCAACAAAATGTTGGCATTCAGATGTAACAGAATTATACTTATCAAGCATTTCAATAAATAAAACTTCTCCCAAATTCCTTTTTGAGTGCTATTTTGGTCATCCATTACTATGGTTACAAAAATAATAAAAACCACACAAGTAAATTTGAATTTGATGCTCATTTTCCTTCTAATTATTGTGACTCTCTCTTGGCACAGAACTTCCACCGATTGCATAAGAAGCATTATGTGTGGGAGAACCATGTGGCTAATGAAGAGAGGATAAATATTCTACTTAACCCTTGTTCTTACAGTTTCTTTGCTAGATATTAGCTTTCTAAAAGCAACTACAGCTCCTAAATAGGACACACAAATGCACCATAATTTGTAGAGATTTCACTAGCCCTTTTCTCCATTTGCCTTTAGAATGCTTAAGACCTTCAGATATGATTAGCATCCATTGGATTTTCTGTTATAAACCATTAGATTTAAAAACTACATTTGAGACTTAAAGAATGAATGAAGTCAGTCAGCAAACAGGGCAACACGCGTGTGTGTGTGTGTGTGTGTGTGTGTGTGTGTGTGTGTGTATCCAGAAGTGACCATATATGGATCAATGTGAAATTATATACCCTCACCAAATTGAAAGACCCATGCAGTGAATAAGCTGATGCCCCTTATCTTCTGGTTACCTTTTCTTCTCTATTTGTTTTGGCAAAGAAAAGTTAACTTGAGACCTGGGCAAAAAAGGAAGGAATCCATTTGAGTTTGGAGGTGCTTCGTCTCAGAGTAACCCATTTCCATTCTGAATTCCTTTGGCACCTTTCACATGCATTCACACACCTGAGGGTCAGCCACTGTTGTTCATGGTACAATGTGATACAACAAGGAAAACTATGTATTTGAAATTCTAACGTATCTTTAGGCTAATGCCTTTATATTTAGATCAATGTTGATTGCTTAGATTTTTCACATATAACAGAAAAACCAGACAGAAATGAACACATTGAGGTTTAGGAGGTTTTCTGGAAAGTATTTCTAGATTATATTTATTGAAGCATGGAAGTTAAGGCATGGTTTCCTTATCAATCACAGAGCATAAATATTGAAAATTATCCAAAATGCCTTGATGATGAGGTCCAAAATCCAACACGTTTGATTCTCTTAAGCAGAAAGCAATGAAAACATGTTTTGCAGAAAATGATACACTTTATGGCAAGGTGGGGTGGTAATTATCATCAGCTTTTATGTTTAATGGTGTAAGAGGTGATTAAAGTCATCATATCTAGTAGCTGTCTTATAATCAAGTTCAAACATAGTCTGGGATTAGTAGAGACCAGCTCTGTGATTTAGTGACCAAAAAAAAAAAAAAAAGTATTTCCTGAAAGTTTCTAAACATACCAAAGGAGGAAAACAAACTACTTACACAGAGGTACAATTAACAACATTCAGTTCTGCCCACAGTCTAATGTTTGGAGAAAGAAACCAGTCTCTTCTTAGTATTACATGTACTATCAGTTCCATGACTGATGCATAATTTTTGTCCTCAAGTTTTCCAGTGGTTTCCTGTCTCTGAGGAAAACAGAAGTCCTTGTGACGGCCAGTGAAGTCCTTCCATCCAGCCACTCAGCCAACCCCACCTCCTTCTGTCACTTTCGCTTACTCTGTTAGCTCCACTGGCTTCCTTGAAATTCCTCTACAAAGGTAAAGAACCCCCAGCCTCAGGAACTGTCATGTACTATTTGTTCAGATTGGAACTTTCTTCCACTGGATTTCTGCCTAATTCACTCCCAATTCTTTACTGTCTTCATTCAAAGACTGGGACCTTGGCCATTAGTAACTCTCTCCTCTGCACAGCCCTCTAGGTTTGTCAAACCCTATGTACCCTCTCTCCTCCTTCTGTGCCTCATATTCCTCCAAAATGGCATATTCCCTTTCCTGTTACATTTCTTTTTATGTAGTCTGCACATTAATATGCTGCACGTTAATTCCAACTCTTATTGATGAATATTTCCACACCATTGTACATATGTAGTTTAATATCATATAAGCCTTTGAATGATCCAATCTAAAACATATCTAAAACCATTATTTAAGTAAAAATCATGCATTTTTTAATTTCCTTTATGCAGCATACCATTTTGGTGAATTTCCCTGAAATGCAGATTTTATGTTATTAGCTGAAATAAAGGGTGGAATTCAACAATTCACAAAAATCACATGATGGCAAACATTAGTGGCTTTGCTGTTATTCTCAGTTATTCTACTTCCCCTACTTTTAAGTGGCCTTTTAATTATGAAAAGAAGAAGCAAGTGAAATATAGCCAGAGACACTGAAGTAAAGAACAAACTCTCAGTAAGCAGAGGAAGGGGGTGGATAATCAGGAAAAGAAGGGGAAGGTTCATCAAGAAACATGCATAAAGGGTCCATGGACAAAGCCAAAGGGGGGAAGGATTGAGGGTGGGAGATGGGGGTAGATAGGACAGGGGAAAGTGGAGGGAAAATGGAGACAACTGTACTTGAAGAGCAATAAAAAATAAGTATTAAAAGAAGAATATGAGATCATTTTATTGATATTTATATTTCCAGCTCCTTGCACTGAGCCCAGCACATACTGGATAATCAAGAAATATGGGGTGCATTAAAGAATGGGTAGATTTAGTAATAGAACTACTTGGTAATTACTAGTTAGAATTAGTAGTAAGTTCCTAAATCCATGTTTAAAAAGAAGCACTCTATAATCTCTTTTGTGTGTTTCCATTGTTTCAAAAATATATAACTATATTGAAGCAAGCCACTGTCTATGAATGATCTTTCTGTTTTCAAAGGCATATTAATTATTTGTTTTACTTTCTAGTTGAATTGTTACTTTATAGTGACATCAACAGGAAGTTACCTTTCATCTTAACTATAATTCAAAGCCATTTTCAGAAATTTCTCTTTGCCATTAGTCTAAAGTCCATACGTGTCTTAAAATGATATATGTTCTCACTGGCAGATCATGTGAATACATTACAGATCATCTAAATTTAGAAACTGATATTTAAAGGAAAATTCTATGTCAGAAATGTGCCAGAGTTTCTCTAAGTTCCGAAAATTAAAAGATTCTGTGACAAATTTAATATTTTGCATTTGGGTTTAAACTGTCTTGTAAACTATATCAGGTTTTTAGAATTAGCATAACAAATTATCACAAACTGGGTGGCTAAAAACAACAGAAAGTATTGACTCAGAGTTCTGGAGACTAGAAGCCTAAAATCAAGGGGCCAATCGTCTCTGAATCTGGTATCACATGGTATTCTCCCCATCTGTCTTTTTGTTGCCTTCTTATAAAAATACCCGTCATATTGGATAAACAACTTTAATGACATGCACAGTCAACCTGTACTAAGGTCACATTCTAAAGTTTTGAGGGTTGGGATTTCAATACATCAATACATCTTTTTAGGGGACACAACTCAATCCATAGCATAAATATTTCCCTGCAAGGAAAAAACACTGTGATACTCCCATGTTCAGAATAAATCAAATGAGATTGTATACTGGGATAGAGTATGATGTGGTGGTTAAAGGAACTCAGGAAGGCCAGATGGAAGAGGTGCATAGGGCAAGATATGGGGAGAGGGCCAGGAGCTTCACGGCTTCTTCAAGGACACTGCGCTCCTCATATCTCCATGTGTTCGCCCACCTGGAATCTCTCTGAACCCAGCCCTTTGATTTTGTAGGGAGGCTTTATTACATAGATATGGTTGATTAAATCATTGGGTAGTGGTGATTTTTTCCATTACCATTTATTTCTCTTATACCTCCCTCCCTCCCACAATGACCATACAGTTGTCCATGACCATGGGTTCTTTATCTTTTTTGCTGGATCCCTCTGCCCTCACTGTCCACCTCCCATAGCTGTCATCCTGCTTTCTATGAATATGTCCCCATTTTCCTTGTTAGTTCAGTTTGTTCATTAGATTCCACACATGAGTGAAATCACATGCTATTTGTCTTTCTTTGACTGACTTTTTTTCACTTTGTATAATGTTCTCCAGGCCTATCTGTGCTATCACAAAGAGTAAATTTTTCTACTTTCTTACAGTCAAGTAGTATTACATTGTGTAAATGTCCCATGGTTGTTTTATCCATTCATCTACTGATGGATACTCGGGCTGCTTCCAGATCTTGGCAATTATAAATAACACTGCAATGAACATAGGGGTGCTTATGTTCTTTTGAAACAGTGTTTTGCATTTCTTCAGATATACTCCCAGAAGTGGGATAGCTGGGTTAAAAGGCAGATCTATTTTTTTAATTATTTGAGGTATCTCCATACTGCTTTCCACAGTGGCTGCAGCAATATGTAATCCTACCAACAGTTTAAAAGGGTTCCACTTTCCCTATTTCCTTGCCAGCACTTGTTGTTTGTTGATTTATTGATGACAACCACTCTGATCATTATGAGATGATATCTTATTGTGGTTTGAATTTGCATTTCTCTAATGACTAGTGGCATTGAGCATATTTTCACATTTTCATGACATTGATTGTAGCAATATTTTATCTGATATACCTCCTCAGGTAAAGGCAACAAAAGAAAAAATAAACAAATGGGACTATATCAAACTAAAATGTTTTTGCACAGCAAAGAAAAACATCAACAAAATAGAAAGACAACCCACAGAATGAGAGAACATATTCACCAATACACATGATAAGGGCTTAATATCCAAAACTTATAAAGAACTTACAAAACTCAACACCAAAAAAAAAAAAAAAAACCCACGAAAAGCAATCCAATTAAAAAATAGGCAAAGGACCTGAATGGACATTCTCCAAACAGGTCATACAGGTGGCCAAAAGTTTTCTTTTTCTAATTCTTGTGAAAGGATATGTGTATTGACTTTAGGGAGGAAGGGGGAGAGGGAGAAAAATATTGATTCAAGAGAAACATCCATCAGTTGCCTCCCATACATGCCCTGACTAAGGATCAAACTGACAGCCTAGGAATGTGCCATGACCGGAATTGAACCTGCTTCCTTTGGTGTACAGGACAATGCTTCAATAAACTGAGACACCCAGCTAAAACAAGAACAATTTTTTTAAAAAATAAAAGAATGGACCAAGTCTTCCAGCAATGTCAGTATAAAAAGCCAGGGAATTTGTTTCCTCCAAATAAGTAGAAACCTGGAAAACGTATAGCAAAAAAACATTAATTTCAGGGCTCTGGAGTTTGACCAGAGGCAAAGCATGTACTGAGAACTGTTTGCACAGAGAACATTGCTAGATCTCTGGGGAAAAGCAGCAGGAGTCTGCAGTGCCTGTCTCTTTCCCCTAGTCACCCACCCCCATGTCCATCAGCTCAGTAGTTTTGCCTGGGCAGCAATCACTGAAAATCCCAGCCATTTTGCTGGCAGAGGATAGGATCTGATTTTGAGCACAGGTGAAGCCAAATGCCTAGTAGTGATCTCAATGAAAGTAGCAACTTGGCTGAAAACAAAGGGGGAAATCTGCAGCTCCTCCACCGTGCTTTTGCAGTTATGGTTGGGGTGAACAATGGATGCCCTGTACATAAGACCGGGAGGGGAATGCTGTGAATAAGAAAATTACGGAAGCAGTCGGCAAGCTCTGCACATGTCCCTGACTGACTCAGAAACTGTGGACATGGGCATGGGACACTCAAGGGCCTGTCAGAATGTTAGCGCTGACACTGACTTGGAAATTCTGTAATTTAGTGAATTAGAATAAGGCAACTAATAGATGAATTAGATTTCTTTTCATCACAATACAGGCATCGATGTAGATGTTAATACCTGAAGAATATTGATATGTTAATAGTTATATATTTTATTTTGCTTTCGCTTTATTTTGTTTTCTTCAGTATCTTGACTTCTAAAAAGTTAAAACAACCTTTTTATGAATTGATGTTTCACTCTAGCTTGTCCTCAGACTTTGACTAATTTAATAACACTCCTTGCTATAAAATCAATTTAAATTAATGGCAAATACATTCCTACACGATGTGATTTTTGCCTTAATTATTTCTATGTGAATTGCTCCAGTTTGATACTTCACTTCCTCCCCTAAATGATTGCTCTGCTACAGGTTTTATTTTTAATCAATTTTTGTGGTGTTTAAAGCCAATTTCTTAATATCTTATTTCACTCTCATATCAATAGAATCATAGTCCAAACACACTTTTTCCTCTCTTCTCTTGAAATTTTGCAGTAAGTAAAAAGTATATTCACAAAAATTTAGCTTTAAGCTGGGCAGCAAGAAGTGTTGAGTCAAATCACGAACACTGTTCTCCATAAATTTTCATGGGTTAAAGTCTTCTTAAGCAGACTGAAGTGACTGCTTTATCAGGGACAAGTTGACCTTTGCCTTATTTCCCTTCTAAAAATAAAACTACTTCAGCTTGGGCAATATGCTAAAATAGCAGGCAAATGTGTCATTATTCTGATAAACTCACTTTTAACAATATTTCAGATGTGAATGAGAGACAAAGTTCACCGAGTACGTGGAGGAAAGAACACGTTATCAGCACAGCAGATGTGAAGTCACTTTTGTCTAAAATGTGATTCTCTTGGAAGAGAGCATGGTATCTCAGATTTAATTTCTTCTCTTCTAATGTGTCATTACTTCAAATTGCCATTACCATAGAGTGGATGTGATACTCACTCATTGCACTTCTCAAGTGTGCAATAAATTAGACTTAATTTTATAAAATTATTTTAGTTGCTATTTTTAAGCCTCTAACCCACTACTTGGAGTAGTAAAAATCTATTCTCATTTTATCAAGGGTTCCCTTTTTCCAGATCAGGTCTAATTTCCAGGGCCTTTATCTAGTTTTGAAGGACTGGAAAGGAAGGTACCATACAGTTCTTATTTTTTTCTGTCCTCAGTGATATTTTCTAAGACATTCATTCACCAATGTAGTCCTCAGACAACCACCTTTAGAGTCACCATGGAGATTTCCGTTGTTGACGTTGACTGGAACCCTTCAGATCCAAACAATTTTGCCCACAGTTCTAAGCCTTGAGTTATAGAATTCGTGTTTGCATTCCCCGTGCCAGCCTAGGGTGTTCACTACCCTCTGATTGTGCCTATGGTCCCATCTTCTTGAACTCAGCTGTGCATCCAGTGTAGGTCTCACTACACCCTTGAGAGCAGAGAGTCCACTTTTCTCTCAGAACCCACAAACTCATGTTGAAATTTGCTGCCTCTTTTGGATCCCTTTATCTGTCATTTCCCAACCCAGCTCAGGCAAGTTTTTCTAGTCTGTCAAGTAATGGTGAGTGGGGAGGTATGCAATTGGGAAGGGGAAACTTTATTCTCCTCAAGCCCACCATTTTCAAATATCGGTTCATGTAGTTCTCAGAGTGCATTTTCTGCATGGGCAAGATCAGCATTGACTGCAATGTGTTACAAATGCCACACTCCAATGTAGAAACCAGGAGCTCTGTGGGTGGGAGAAGGGCAGAGCAATCCATGAACGAACAAGATATCCATATACAACTAAGTTTGAGAAGCAATAATTTATCCTACTCTAAAGTAAGCATGGCTTTATTCCCTTAAGAACTTTAGTTTTTAAATACCAAAAATCACTGAGAAACCACTTTTTTCCCCCTTTACTTTCTATTCTATCACATCTTTCTCTGAGCCCATGGGCATGGAGCATCCTAAGTGTTTGAAGAAGAGGTGGCTTATGCCTAAAACATTCATTATCAGGTAAAAAAGACACACTAGTAGTATTTCCAATATATCATCTCTCTAAAAGCTTTATGAAAACCCAGGACAATTATTTCTAATTAAAGCAGAAAGAAATATTGAAACCTTTAGTAGTTCCATGCTAAGTTGACTGTGGACACATTGGTTAAGGTGGACATATTGCTCATCTTGATGATCTAGAGCAGAGATTTTTTTTAACTCTAATATGCCTAAGAATCTTTTAGAAAAATAACTTAATATTCAGATTACCAAGCCTGGCCTAAAAGTCTTTGGTTTTCAAATATTCATTTTTAAACAAAGACTGTTAATATAATAGAAGTGTTTCATGGACTACAGATTGAAAACCAATGTTTACAGTCTTTGCCCAACACTGTTTAGTTATGTGTGTACATACAGAGTTGCTGCTAAATCCATTCATTACCTCAGGAAAAAATCACTGCAGCATTTTTAATATTACAGAAATTTAAGTATTACTGAGGAATTGTGCATTCAAGAAAGTAGACTTTTCTCAGAGTTTGGTTATTATTCTTACATTAAAAAATGTTTAAAAAGAGCCACTTTAGTTAAACTCATTCCCTTTCCTATGAAAAGACATTCTCAGAACAGCTGGTTTTCTTAAAAGTCCCTGACTTTTCTTAAGGTCAGGACCTATACCTTTTCACCTTGGGGCCAAACATGACTGGTACCGTGCTTCCCATATTGAAAGTGCCCAGTAAATGCTTAAAAATTGAATATAGAAATGTGTAGGATGAGAGCCAGTAGGCTCTTCAGAAATTTGATCATTCTATTTGATCTTCTAGGATTCAAGGATATTTGAATATAGCCCCAACTAGCTGTGCTTGCTTTCATACATGAAAAAATATATATCTCCCCAAATTGTCTTAAACATCTGGTAACAGGCTGTCAAGGTGGAAAATATTTACCCGACTTGTAATTTACTCTGTCTGAGTGTCCAAAAGCCAGATAACCAGGTTCAGTCAAAATATCTATAATTTGGGACTATAAATAGGTTCTGATAAAGAACTTGAGTGCATGGGCATAAAGTCCAAATTGTATGCTGAGAAGAGAGCATTTCCTTCTTGGTTTTCAGCTGTGTTCTAAAGACTTAAAAATAATTGACTTCTTAGTAGAGAAGGCATTCCTTCAAGGTTATCTTACTTGGGAGAAAATTTCAGGTTTGTTGAAACCTGGTAATTTCAGCTACAGGACCATAAACTTCATAGTCATGGTCACTGACTGTGAAGTTTAACTATAATATCTCACTAATGTCGTGTGTCTGAAGTGGCTTTTCTATGTCAACAGGAAGACTGAGAAGACTTGTATGATTCAGACACAGTAGTGGTCACCTATAAGCCAGGCATTAACTATCTACTTGTTTAGGACTGAACTGCACTTTTTTTTTCTAGGAATTCAAACAATGAATGCATTATTTAAAGGACAAAGATGTGTACTATTGCTCTCATTCTCACTCTCTCTGGCAATATCCAATCTCATCATCACACAATCTTTTCTTTTTTTTCAAGGGGCCTAAATGTAAGCAGGGAATTAGCCCTGAGTTAGGTTGGATGGAAGAGAGAAGAGGAAATTCTGGCACAAGCAATGCGTTAGAGAACATAATTAATGCTTATTAAGAACATGCTGTATATCACCCTGGCTGGTGTGGCTCAGCTGGTTGGGTATCATTCCACACAATATAAAGTTGCCAGTTTAGTTCCCAGTCTGGGCATATACCTTGGTTGCAGGTTGAGTTCTCAGTCAGGGCACGTACTAGAGGCAGCTGATCAATGTTTCTCTCCCTCCCTACCTCCCTTACTTCTCTCTAAAATTAAGCAAATAACATACGTTTTCAAGAACATGCTGCATAAAGAACTATTATAATAACTCGGCATGCAAGTCACCTAAACCAAGAAAAAAATGAAATTGCAAGAAAATGAAAAAAAACTGCATATACTTAACTGAAAAATAAATAGATAGGACTGGCTTTAAGTAGAGCCTTTCTGATCTGGTAACTCACTCTGTAAGCCCAGGAACAGATTTTTTTCCCACTCATCCAATTTATGATGCTGCCACAGTCTTAGCAACCTTTACCACTAGTCTCAAGACAATTACCAGTTGTCCTTGTGTCTCCAAGAAGAAGAAACGTATTGTTCCCCAATGTTATGAGAATTCCTGAGAGTTGTTTTAATTGTATCAATTTAGAGTACAAGTCATCCTCAAACCCTAGACTAACCTACAGCTGGAAATTTGGTCAATTCCACAAAACAGCATGACTGAGAATGGATGGAGGGGTGACCAAACTGAAAATAAGGATGATGATAAGAAAAGTATGGGTGACTATGCCAGCTAGACAACCTAGAAGAAATAGAAGTCTTAGAAACATACAACTTACCCAGACTGAATCAAGAAGAAATAGAAAATTTGAACCAATTACTGGTAAGGAAATTGAATCAGTAATAAAGAATATACCAGTGAAAAAAACGCCTAGGACCAAGTGGCTTCATTGGTAAATTTTACCAAACATTTAAAAAATAATGAACAATAGTCCTTCTCCAATGTTTAAAAAAAAGCCCCGAAGAAGAGAGAACACTCCAAACTCACTACACAGAGGCCAGAATGATCCCCATACGGTTACTGGCCAGCTTCCACACTGGTTCCTGGCAGGGTCTGGGGCCATTTGCGTGTCAGGAGACCTCCAGGTTTTTGACTTGCCCAGGAAAAATGTCAAAGACAAATTGGAGTGAGAACAAAGCAAGAGTGTTTTTTGTACTTTTGTTTTGTTTTGTTTTTCCCAGTATACAAAAAGAAAGAGGATAGGGCACAGTGGCCACAGTGAAAGAATTGAAAAGTATGCATCTGTGTGGATGGGGGCGAATTCATGAGTGAGTTGGGCACATGGTCAATTAGTTTGAGGGACTCTATGTCTTTCCAAGGCAGGAGTTGTCTCCAGGCTCTGTGGTGTGGCCCCAAATTTTCACTCTGCCTTTTCTGGTTGGGAGGGGGTCATGTTCTTAATATAATGTTCTGGTCCACCTTCTACTTGTGGTGTCAATTTTCATCATAATGATGGTATATGGAGCTCTAGGGTCATTCTCTGGACCATTTTTCCTCTATCTTGGATTAGTCTGTATCTGGCTGGTTTTTGTTATCTACCTCCCTGACTCTGGTGATTTAAACCATTTGCTCTCAGGTATTTTTGGTTAGGGAAGACAAGGTCTTCTGATTTATTAGCTATTAATTTCTCAACTATTCTGCCCATTTGTCCAACCATTTGTCTCAGTTTCCTCATTCCGCTCACCAGGGAATTTTTCTATTTTCTTACTAACCTGCCTCGATGCCAAAGACAGACAAAGATACTGCCAGAAAAAAAACCTACAGACTAATACCCTGATGAACAAAGATTTAATATTTCTCAATAAAATGCTGAGTTTTAAGGCATTTGTGATTTGCCCAATAGGTAAGTGGCAGAAATAGCATCAAAATTAATGGAGCAGACTCCCAACCCCTTGATAATCTTTATAATTCCCAAAGGCCTCCTTGTAAACTGATACAGTTTAGCCAAAATTCAATCTCCCTGATACTGTGGACTCAATCCAAGAGAGAAAACAAGAGTCACAAATTATAACAGCTGCTGCCCCCTCTCTAACTAGCTCTCCAATAATAAACTCTGCATATTGACGTTACTGCTATAAAAGTGATAAGCACCCCTCCAGGTACTGGCCCAATTTTATGCTTCTTTTTAAAGAAATAAACACTATTTAAAGGTTATTACTTAATATAAGTAATGTTTTCTTTTCACATAAAATTCCCACTAGCACAAACTTCCTTTCAAGTGACTTTCCTAAACACAAATGAGTACTAAACTCGTAAGTGCAGTATGTGCAAAGTAACCCCCTAAAAGCAAGTGATAGAAAAACCTCACCACTGAAATCAACAGCAACAAGCATGGGCTAAGGTTTTTCTTTGCTTCCATTAGTTCTTCCATATGGTAGAAGAAACATACATGTATTCCAGCATTATATCTGAGAAAACCTTTTGAAGTCAAGATTCTTTATTTCTTATCAAGGCAAACAGCAGCTGATGTAATATATATGTAAATGATTGATAGATTAGTTCTAAATCCTCTGTAGGGAACTGAGGTCATCTTTTTATATGGAAATAAACGTATTTTCTAGGGAGAGAAAGCCAGCTTGATTGTGGCTGTGGAGGCACTAGAAGAAGACTTTGATCCCAGTGTGTGTGGGGGGAAGAATTATGGTGCATCCCATAAAGACCCCATCAGCCTTGAAAGGAGGAGCCTCATTTACAATTGCTGCCTGAGAGCCTGCACACAAAAGTGCCAGTCTGGGTGACTAAGGAGGTGGCCTCTAAACCGCTCCTCAGCAGGTGGCAAAAGACATCACCTCATCCATTTGCAAATTAATGAGACTGAAGGAGTGCTCCACTTACACATAGACAGTCTGACTTTTCTTACCCAATTCTCATGAAAACAGTGACTATTATTGGAGGGACAATGAAGAAGGTCATGGGAAGGTCAATTACCAACAGCCACAAAAGGCAGAGCAACACAATGAAAGTAAAGCTATAAAATAAAATATCACTTGCTATTTCCAAATTTGTTTCTTAACAGCTTAGGCTATTTTTAGCTTATGCTTTATGTTGTCACTATAGTTAAATCTTTGAAAAATGAAATTAGAGTACATGCATTGGATAAAACTCTGTAATGAAGCACCCATGCCTTCATTGTTTAGAGACTGAAAGAGTTCAAGTCAAGCATGAAACTGCAAGAGACCATGTGTCCTTAAGGAGTGTCACATAGCTAAGGGAGACCAAATCCGAACAGTCTTCCTGAAATGGGTCTCAAAGCTTCCTTCCCATTGTTCCATCCTGGGACCAGGGAAACTGGTCTTTATCATGCAAAGTTCGTCCTGGGCTCTCTAGAAGGATCCTCGCCTTTCTTTTCCCTCCCAGCATTGTCCCTTTAGTGAGGCAGCTCCAAACTTGTGGATAAATGAAAGGCCTCTGAGTCACCAGCAGGCATCTATGTTTGCAGAGAGAGCATCACTCAGCCCCTGACCCTTTTTGGTATATAATTAAAATCTGATTATCAAAGATAATAACATAGGACTGTAAGTTAGTGGACACTATTTTCCCACCAATCATTCAAAGTTATCAATGCAAAAAAAAAAAAAAAGCATTTTGACCCCAAATCACCCTGGGCATATGAGAGTCAGTACGTAAAGTCCCTGGCAAAGTTCTTGGTGCATATGAATTGTTGCCATCACCCCAAATACGGAAATGTTTTCAAAACTATTTATGAGTCATTCACAAAAATCAATCTCATCATTTTAATTAGACCTAGGCTTGATCAACCACCTTATTCATCAAGCTTGGCTCCAAATACCTGTCTCCTCAAATTAAATTCTTGTTCAAAGTACGAAGATATTCAATTACTGACTCATTGTGGCTGTGTTTGTAAATGCCACCGGTAAATTCCTAAAGAATAGCTCAAACATAATTGACAACAAAGGCAATATCAGTTGGTCAATGAATGTGTATATTTCAAGAGAGATTACTTTGCAAGTTAGCTCACAGTTTAGTATATATATGTTGCTATAGCATAACTTAAGTGTAGTATTGTTACAGAACAGGGCAAAGGGGGGGTACGTATACTATTACCAAAAGGACCCCTTACTAGGTTCGAATTGTTCACCACCAGAGGAAAGACATCTCTCAATGCCAGAGATTTCTGAAAAGGAAAGGAAATGTTTGTTTAAAGCTATACAGACTTAAAGTAATGACCTAACGTCTTCATGAAAATATCAAAGTCCTTTAGGATACCCACAGACATACACAGTCCTTCCTTCTCCCTCTGCCCTAATTTGGGGTATGGTATCTCAGGAAAAGAAGTAGATTCAGGCTCTGGGCACCATCAGCTGTGTCACCATTAGGATTTCCAGCTTTGGACCCCAGTTAATCCAAAGCCATGTGGCACCTTCTCATGGTCTATTGGCAATAGTCCTTTCACCCTTCGCCCAGGCAAATTCTCTCCTGCTTCCTAGGCCACGTGGCCAAAGGGAGCACCCCAAATCTGTGTGGTCCTCTTCTACTGCCACAGCCATGTGGTCCTCACTTTGGCCAAAACCTCATGGTTCTCTCCCAGCAAAGCTGTGGGGGTCTCCACCCTGGCCAAAACCACGTGGTTCTCCCCTACCAAAGCTGAAGGGGTCCCCACTCTGGCAAAACTGCGTGGTTCCCCTCCTCTACTGTCACAGTTGCATGGTCCTCCCCTCAACGGCTGCTGTGTCTGGGTTTAAATCCCCACACCAATCTCCTCTGTACCCCCATTTCCAACTTCTCCTATAATCAGTTACACCTGCCAGCATCCCTGTATTATTCCAAGTTTACTGGGCTGCCATCGTGAGTCTGGGCAGGTGTGTTCCCATGTCATAGAGCCAATCTTCTCCAAGTTCTCACACAGGTACTGTAACCAAGGGGACCTGTCCCCCAGTTTCATCTTGGGTGGAAGTCACTTACATTCCCCTGGCTCAGAGCCTGGCCACAGCTATTTAACATATCTACGCAACTACTTAAATGTTATAGATATGTTAAATGACCATGCTAGAGGTCAGCTGCAAAGCTGTTGCTGTACAAAACAGCCCTGCATGTTCCTGCTCCATGTGTCCCATCCCCCAACTCACACCTGTGTGGGGAAGGGGTGAGGACATCCTTTATATCTTTTTAATATTTTCTGGACACCCTGAGTTCTGGACCCCATTCCAAATCTCTATTTGGGGCCTCCTCTTGGCTGCATCCTGCATCAGTATCATGGTTTTGCTAGGCATACTATGATTTTAGTACTAACAGGACCCGGTTGCTCTTAAACATATACATGATATTATAGGTTAATAGTAATGCACTTGGCAGAAGTCTAGTCAAGGAAAATAAATTTGAAGTTTATCAGATTTAATTTGGAATATCATAATGAACCCACAAATTTTGGAATATACATTTATAGTTAATAATAATAATTAGCACTTATTCTATTCAATGCTATAACCCAGCTGACATATGCTGAGCAGTAATTCAAAATTATTTGAGTATTAACATATATTTTGTACTAGACCACATTAGTTACTTGTAATTATTATGCCCATGTTACAGATGGAAAGGAAAAAAAAGTGTATAACTTAGAGAAATAATGAAACTTGCCAAAAGTTGTTTAGACTCTGAGAAGAATTCATTTTATGTGAACTCCAACAAGAAATTTATCTGTGGGCTCTCTCTCGGCCTTGGCACCATCTTCTTAGAAACCTCTGAACCATGACAGCCAAGTGGAGGACGAAGCAAATGTGCAGATGGATGGAAGGAAGGAAGGAAGGAAAGAAGGAAGGAAGGAGGAGAAAAGAAAAGAAAAAGGGAAAGAAAAGGAAAAAAAGGAAAAGAAAAGGAAGAAAGGAAGAGAAGGGAAGGGAAGGGAAGGGAAGAAGAAAGAAGGGAGGGAGGGAGGGAGGGAGGGAGGGACGGAGGGACGGAGGGACGGAGGGAGGCAGAGACAGAGGTCTAAGTGCACTGCTAACTTGTGCACATGTGAAGCCACTATAGGAGCAGAAATAAAGGAAGCCAAAGGCCAGAGACACTGGTACAAATTGTTGGACTGCATGCCTGCTGCCTGGAATTTCTTGATGGATCTAGAAGATACATCTGATCCTGCTCTTACAAAAACAATTTCTTTTGGTTCTTTGCCCCGGACCTGAGACATTCTGGTTCTGTTCTCACTTGTGGCCCAAAGTCATGTGTACAGTAAATCATCCCTCCTATCTTAGCTAAAGGGGGGGAAAAAGAAACTCATCTGTTGAGATGGACTCCTCATAAAAAGGGCCCACATTTTATGAACAATAAGTCTAGCAGCCATTTGCTGATGGGGGCTCCTTATGTACTACTATGTACTCAGGGCTACTCTGTAGACTGAGAAGAACCTTAGACTGAGCTCTCAATGTCCTGTACTACGCCTTGCTTGTTTACTCTATCTGAGACAACCACTGGAGGGAAACCCTGATTTTACCTTTCCACCAAGGAAATGAGACCTGTCCTGTCCAATCAGAACTGCACAATTAGGACACCTCATTACATAAAATGAACCTAACTGAGAACTTGGGTAGAAACTTTTGCTATAAAAGGTGGCCTCCCCTTTGTCATAGCAGAACACAATTTAGGTTGTTACCTGAATGTGTCTTCCAGGCTACCATTCCTTTTTGTTGAAATAAATGCTTTTTAGTCTTTATTACCATCTAAAATTAATTTTGGTTTATATTTGGTAAGCTCTTACTTTTTTCTTTTTCTTTTATTGATCTAGAGAGGGGAAGGAAGAAGGGTAGTGAGAGGGAGATAAATATTGACATGAGAGAGAATCATTGATTGTTTGCATCCTGCTCATGTTCCTTACTGTTGAATGAACCTGCAACCCAGGCATGTGCCCTGATCAGAAATCTAACCCATGACCTTTCACTTTGTGGGATGATGCCCAAACAAGTGAGCCACACCAGTCAGAATAATTGGTAAGCAATTTAAATACAGACATTCTGACTCTGGAGTTCAATTTCTTCTTTTTTTAATTTTTATTTATTTATTTTTAGAGAGAGAGGAAGGAAGGGAGAAAGGGAGGTAGAGAAACACCAATGTGTGGTTGACTCTCACAAGCCCTCCACTAGGGACTGGGCCCGTAACCCAAACATGTGCCCTAAATGGGAATCAAACCTGAGACCCTTTGGTTCATAGGCCAGCACTCAATCCATTGAGCCACACCAGCCAGGCGTGGAGTTAAATTTTTTAACCAGCAGGTTATATTGCCTTTTAAAATTTATAGATAATTTATAATAAGATATTAATATTAATAGAGGGTAAGATGGATAGTCTTATTCCTGTATTCCTTATTTCCTTCCTATAATCTCCTTACAATTTCACTTTCATATATACTTTAGTTCTTTTAAGACTTTTGGATATAAACCAATGATTATATAAATCATTAGTTTAAAAAGTCTGTTATGTTAATATATTTTTATGTATTATGCTATATATTTTACTTTTGCGTCTTCTGCCAATTACAATTTTATTAGCTAGGCAAATTAAAAGCATTAAAATATTTCTAGTTTTTTCCAGTACTCATAAAAATCTAACAGTCCAGATGAGCTCTGATTAGGATTTTACAAAGCAGAAAGAAGTAACTAACTCTGAAATACTTTTTGTGTCCTCCACCAGTAAATCCTAATTACACTGACTTGCTCTAAATTCTACATTTGGGGAAAGCAAAGCAGGCCAGAGCAGGGGAGCATGCATGTATCTGACGTCTGACAGCCCTGTGTGTTCAAGTCTGGATCCTGTCACTTACTCGCTACTGCACTTGTTTGTTCCTCTTTCTAATCTTAATATGATTCTAATGTCGCCTCCATTTGATGTTATTGTGAAGAGTAAATTAAATTTGTGTAAATTTCTGGTAGCATATTTTAAATGGGAATTACTAGTCTTCTGTGCTGGGGTGGCTGGAGTTGGGAGAGTATTCGAAGGGAGTGTCTGGGTTTCTCTTTTCCAGTAAAACATTGGGCTGCAAATTACAGCCCAAGGAAAACACAATTTCCTTCATGTTATCCTGTTTGTACTGTGTTTTTCATGTGCCTTTGTAGTCTACAATATCTCCCATGAGATTAATTTAATGCACTTTTACCAGCTCTTCCATATCAATAACAAAGACATTAAATACAACCAGATGTAAGCATCTCTCCCAAGGTGTCCTGGCAGCCACAGCAAACCGCTCCCTTGCTCCATCTCTAGTTCCCTGAGCCAGAAAAACTTCTGACAAGATCCCCCTCATAGGAATCAAAACTCAAAGGTCATTCAGTGAATCTAAACATTGAAGACTAAGGAAAGAATTATTCAGAGAATTCCAAAGACTGGCCTCGGGAAATTCTGATTTAGAGCACGTCCTGGGTTATCACGGTTTCATAGAGCCTCAGGAAAGCCTTGCTGAATGTGAAATATTTGGGAACTACTGATGGTCTCATCACATGGCAGTCTGAACAGGCAACAGTGTTCAAAACCAAGAACTTGAAAGTTGCTCTGGTTAGATAAACAATATATTTGTTTCACAGTGGTTTCCTACTCACTATTTATAATTAATAAATAAAAACATTTTCCTTTATATAGTTAAGTTAGGCATTAGTTGAATTACATTTCTGGTTCAGGACGTAAAATAAGAAAAAAGTTTAGTTTATTCTTTCTCATTATTAAAAAAATTATAGTTGCATCTCTTGGATGAAAGCAATATAACACAATAATTCTTTATTAGAGTTTTGGGGAAGCTCACAAAGAATTTATCTATTTATTTGTTTCTGCAAGTAACATTATCAGGGGATATTTAATTCATACACTTACATTAAAGTGCAATGTTTATCCTGTACTTTTATTTCTCTTTGTGTCACTGTTGTATCAAGTTTACATTATAAGCTACTTGACAAAGAGAGACCATGTTGTTTAACCTGATGTAAATGAAAGAAGTACCTGGCACTTTAAATATGTCAACTCTGAAATGGATGCTTTTCTACTATGTTTCCATTTAATGGCAAAACCAGTAGAAGTCAAAATATGAAAGTTTCAAAGTATTTCCCCAAAAAGCTCTAATACAATTTCTAAAATTATGTAAATGCCTACATGCTTTGGATGAGGAGGGTCATGGGAGTGGATGGTTGAGGGTTAATAAACAAAGGATCATATATTTTGGGCACAATCTACTCATTGGATGCATGCTTTCTTCAATAAACTGGAAATCTATCATTTTTTTAGAATAGATCATATGTTGGGCCACAAAACAAGTCTTAATAAATTTAAAAGGACTAAAATCATATCAAGCATCTTTTCTGACCATAATTGTATAAAACTGGAAATTAATTACATGAAGAAAACAGGAAAATTCACAGGTATGTGGAGAGTAAACAACATGCTACTGAACAACCAACAGTGTGTGACTGAACTCTACTCACACCGAACTACGCAAAGATGAATGTATAGTTCTTCACTGCAAGTATTGCTCTCATGGTCTATTACAAAAAAAGAAATTTGATTTTCAATATCTTGGCCATCTTCATATTTTTCTCATAGAGAGCCATATCTAAGTGCTAAACATATATTTAGGCATATACATTAATGATAACAACACTGTGTTGAATATCAGTTGATACCCAAGACCTAATACTGCTATCAATGTTCTTTATGTTGATGATTTTAACATTGAAGGTCCTTACCCACTGATGTAGATATTTTGTGGTTAAATAAGAATGATGTGACCTATGCCCTGGCCAGGTGACTCAGTTGGTTGGAGTGCCAACCCATGCACCAAAAGATCATGGGTTGAGTCCCCAATCAGGGCACACACCTAGTTTGTGGGTTTAATCTCCAGTCAGGGACACACACAGGAGGGAACTAACCAATGTTTCTCTCTCACATTGATATTTTCTCTCTCTCTCTCTCTCCTTCTAAAATTCAATAACCTATTCCTCACGTGAGGATTAATTTTTTTTTAAATGATGTGACCTATAATTCCCATTAACATTGGCCTCCCACTATAATTTTCAGTTGCATTGAAAGTTAATATGATCTTAAATATTCTCATTAAGTAATTTTCACAAACTAATAGACATGATCTACTTGATCAAAATATAAATTATTGTTTAAAGATACTTCATGCAAATTTAATCTATTTTTATGAACTATGACCCAGGTCAGTTAGTTTTTTTTGTTTGTTTTTTTTCTTTTTGTCCTCAATTGGATGTGTTAAAGAACCACTTTTGGAGGTTAATTGAATGTGGTTTGTGATGTGATCATCTGACATCGTGATTTCAACCATATTCATAAACACGGATATGCGCACAGATGAGGAAATACAATGATTGCTTTGGTTCTTTTCCCAAAACCATCTTGGCAAAGAGACTTTCACACCCCAAAGCTCCACATCTGCAACTGCAAAATAATTAATTTGTTGCCAAGCCATTGTGCATATTCCAGGACACCAGCCAACTTCTAATACTGGCACGATTAAGTGAAAAATAATCGTAATGTTAAATACTGTATTTCCCTGCTGCATTTTGCCAATCAATGATGTCAGTAGTATCCCGTTCTTTAGGAAACTTAATTAAATTCTTTCATTCAGATAATCAACATTTGTGCTTCCAACCACTCTTTAAATAGAATCATTCTTTGTCTGGCAGCTGTGAGAACTTTTTACCCCATCCCCTCACAGAAACAAATGGAGAAAAAACGTTCATTTAGTGTTTAGATAATGAAATCTTGTTTGAGATACCATTCACTGGCATGTTGCAGTTTTAACAGTGAAGCCTAATCCTGGGGTCTATTCAAGCCAAGTGGGTTTCTGAGTCAATGAAATTTGGTAAAAATGAATTAATTGCCTCAACTGATTACATCAAAATGCCATTCTCTCTTCCAAGCCGTATCAGAGAACATACATATTGTGAACAGTTTGGTTTTAAAATTTGAAGATATATTAAACAACAATCATACATTTTAGATTATGATTAATATAAAAGGAAGAATTTTAACTATAAATAGACCTCCACACAAATTAGAACCAAGCATTCATTAATTTTACAGTGTCTTGGTAAAGCTCTCTTTTGCACGTGCAAAAATTTGACATGAGGACAGGGTCTGATTTTTATTTTCAAGTATGCTCAGCATATCCCCATTGTTCAATATAATCACTAATAAACATCAATAAATAGTTGTTTTTCTCTCATGTATGCACACTCGTGCAAATGTATACACATGCATTTTCTTTAGGCCATTAAAAACTGAAATATAGCCCTGGCTGGTATGGCTCAATGGATTGAGCACCAGCCTGCAGATCAAAGGGCTGCCAGTTCAATTCCCAGTCAGGACATATGTCTGGGTTACAGGCCAGGTCCCCATTGGGGTCACGCAAAAGGCAGTCATGCATTGATGATTCTCTCTCTTTTTCTCCCTTCCTTCCCCTCTCTCTAAAAATAAATAAAATATTTTTAAAAAACCAAAATATATACACTTAAGTTATTACATGTTTATATTTAATATACCCATTCTGTATATCCCTAATATAAATGATGCATTTGGAAACTGTGGATGAAATTGTTTGTTATACTTTCAAAAAAAGATATTTGTAAATATTTAAAATGTTTATAGAAGTGTTGATCTTTGATCTTGAATACCTTTGGGAATTAGTATATGATTTAAAATCACACATTTATTACCATTATACCATTTCCTCTTATATAAATCCTGAAAATAAGATTGGGTGCCAGGAAAATGCATGTGTAAAACTTTTTCTCACCATCTACTAACCTATCACCAAACTGCAAGTTAAAATAGCAAAGTTGAAGACCATTTGCTTTATTTGTGTTTCACATTTTAGATAGTACAGTCAGCTTAGACAGTCTCTATAATAAAAACACTGTATCCCTGGCTGGTGTAGCTCAGGGATTGAGCGTAGGCTGTGAACCAAAGGGTCACTGGTTTGATTCCTAGTCAGGGCACATGCCTGGGTTGCGGGCCAGGACCCCAGTGGAGGCCATGTGAGAGGCAACCACGCACTGATGTTTCTCTCCCTCTCTTTCTCCCTCCCTTCCCCTCTCTCTAGAAATAAATAAAATCTTCAAGAATAAAACATTGTAGAGTTGACATATTTAGTTGACTAGGCAGCATCTAAACTCAGTGATGTTAGAAAAATTCATGCCCTTTTTTAGTTTTGTTTTATTTTATATTAACACAGCATAAATTAAGTGTAACACTCAACTTTTGTGTCTCATATGACCATCAAGTTTTTGCACTTTGATGTATTTGGAGGAATTTTATTCCAAAAAAGATCTGGACCCACTTTGAATCCAGCTGTTTGACTTTCCCCCAAGACAAATAATGATGCAGCACCTGCTTAATTATCTTTAAAAACATACTTTTAACATATTTGATATTTACTAGTCGAAAGGAAGACTATGCATCTGAAAAATACAATAAATAATTATAGATAAAATGTATATTTTGATCAAGTCTTCGTGCTTTAAAAATAGGGCACATAAAGCCATGAAATCTATTGCTTATCAAATGCAAAACTCTATTCACTATGATTTAGTTAATTAGAGTTCAGCACACACATTTCTTGGATCCAATTCAAGGTAATGCAAAAAATCTTGTTCTGAGAGAATAAACCTTCTGTGAATGAATGGAGGAATATTCTTCTCAAGCAATGGAATGAACAGTGCTTTGACTTCTTAATGGATTTTCTATTTTTACACTAAAAGTAAGCAGTGCTGGGCTCTTTATCAGGTGAGAAAGGAAACCAGTTGCCCAGTGCCATTGCTGACCATGATTCCTTTTCCGCCTGTTTGGAGCTTTACCCCGCTCCCTGGCCCTGCGTTTGTCTCCAAAATCACTGCTAGACCAACATGTGATTTGCCTGTGGACAATGTTTGAAGTCCTAATACTAGAATTCTTTTCTAAGATAAATATCCCAGTCACTAGAAATATGTCATTTTACCATACCTCAGAAATCTTAAGGAAATTTTCAACTCACTGACAATATATGGAGCCCACACGTAATGAATTTCAAAAAGCTTGAACAGATTGTATATATTGTAAATAGGGCAGAATGCCCTTTGCTGAGAGTGAACAGGCATATGTGAGCCTTTAGCCACAGAGAGCCACGCGGGTCACTTTCTTGCAATAATGACTTTAAAATAAGAAACCCTCCACCCCTATCTGCAGAGGAGCATGGTAAATTTTTCTGTGGCAGCTTTACCATTTATCATATTGTCAACACTGCACGTGTGAGCCAAAAATTCAATAAAGATTTTCTTAGTTGTAATATATATAAATTACATATTATTTTTCCCTTTGGTTCTCACCAGCAAGTGATCTCTTCTGATAAATTAATAGTAATTAAACAAGGATAAAGTAAAGGTGTTAGATTAGACTTATAAGCCACACATATTTGAAATTCATTCTCATCACTCTTATAATTATAAAAGCAATAAGGATAGCTAAATACATAAAAGGGAATTAAATCTACTGGGAAGTTTTTCTTCCTGCTCACTAGACCTAGACATAATGTGCCATTGAAAAGAAATCCTACTGGAAAATCAAAATCACACACTGACTCCAAGCATTTCTATGTTTGGAGCTTGGTTTAGAAGTATAATTATTGTTGTGAAAACAAGAAAGTATTAGTTTTCATTACTCACCTTGGCAAATCAATTTTAAAACAATAAAACAAAGCTGGCTAGCGTAGAGAAAGCAGAAACTCACATCGGGCTGGTGAGGGAGTAAATTAGTACAATTGTTTCGGATCTCTTCGAGGTTCACGACTGTAAATGTGCCAATATGCCCAGAGTGAATGAATTACTGTCCTCATTCTTCACTTCTCTCTGTGTCCACCACACCCTGCGCCCTGTGGCTTTGCGTGCTCTCACAAGAACTGCAGTGAGACATCTTACTTTCTGACTTTGGGGTTGGCCTTGTCATTTGGTTTAGCCATATTAGATGCGTGCTTGAATTGTGGGGCTTACCTCTTATGCCTCTGCTTTGATCATAAGAAGAGGAGAGCTGTTGCCCTCTAAACCTGTGCCCCAGAATGATCATAGTTGAAGAAGAAGAAAATCCAACCCCTAATGAGGAGCCAAGTCCAGCCTGACACTTAACTTGGCAGAGCTGTCCAGAGAAACCCACCCCTAGAATGAGTCAAGTCCATGCCAACTTATAGATACATGAGAATTAAAAATCTTAGGGTTATAGTCTACTTGGATTATGTGGTTCTTTCTTACACAGCAATAACTGACAAATGCAAAGTCAGTGACTCCCAAAAGTATGTGTCTATTTCTGATATTTCTCTTAAGTCCAAGTCCTACTGCCTACTCAACGTTTCAAATATTTGAAACTTGTCATGTCCAACACAAAAGTCTTGATATATTTAATTGACTTTCTGATCTAGTGATTGACAATGCTTACTTCTATATTCTAGTTGCTAAATACAAAAAAAAAAAAAGGAGTCATCTTTATTTTCTTTCTCTCACTCCCTATTTTTAATCTTTCAATAATCCTGGCAGCTTTATCTTCAGGATATGACAACTTATTATCATTTTCACAGCTATCATTTGTGTGAAACTTACATTATTTCTTTCCATGGTATTGCGATACTCTTATAAGTGGACTCTGTGTCTGCTTTTACCCTAAATAATTATAATCTTAACACAGGAGTCAGAGCACTAAGTCACATGGATATCAGTCCTCTACTCTCCTCATGGCATTCCAGCTGGCTCAGAGTATGAGCCACATCCTTCCCATAACCCAGAGGACCCTTCGTGATTCACCCTGTTTTTTCTCTTCATGTCCTATTACTTCCCCCTCATTTACTTGGCTCCAGCCATACTGGTTTCTTCTCAATTCCTTCCAGAGACTAGGTACATTCTAAATGGCTGAGACATTTTGAACTTGCTAGCCACTGTAACAGAAGGTACTTTCTCTTTCTTTACATTTTTACCCAAATATCCTCTCATTGTAAAGAGAAAATATTATCTCAAAGAGAAAAGTTTTCTCTAGCTGACCCATTAAAATGACAGAACTTGCCCCTCTCCCTCTCCTCCCCACATGCTTTATATCAACATCTTCTGCTTTAATTCTCTTATTCACTTTGTCTATTTTATTTTCCTATCTTATTTATTATCCATCTCCCCCACAGGAATAAAGACTCTTATGAGTGCAGACTTTTGTCTGTTTTGTTCTCAGCTATATCACCAAGTGCCCAGAATGGTTTCTAGCATCATAGTAGGCACCCAGAAATATTTTCAATGAATGAATAAATGGCAAAATTTATGAAAAATATTTATATGAAGATTCCAATTAAAGTACTATTAGATAATGGATGATTTATTGATGAATAAATATACAGATATCAAAATGAGAACAGTGATTTTCCTTCAATAATGAGAATAGGCAATATTGTGTATTTTTTGGTTTTTCTGATTTTTTGAAATTTTCACAATAAAACACTTTACTAACATAAAAAAATAAAAAGCCTTTAATATGTGTCCCTTTCTAGGAATAAGGAAAAAAAACTGCTCTCTTCTCCAAACCACAGATATTAAAAAGCAAGACAAATTTTGGGTGACAAATTTTTTTATGTATTTAGTATAATTCCTATTTGCACTCTTCCTGAGTAAGAGAGATGGTCTCAAACTCTAATACTAAAATTGTACACAGAAAAGTGACATCTGTTAAATTCTCCATTGGATAAAAACATCAGCTTAAATTACTCAATAATGTCCTCCCTTTCTGAGAGCTTCTGAGCAGCTCGAGAATAAAAATTTATAAGGACACCAGCCCCAAATACACTGGCTCCCACAGTGAATTAGAACAATACACAGTGGAGTTTTGAACTGATTTTATCTGAAATCATATACTGCTAAATTTTTTACCCAAAGTAGACCATTGCTTGCAGTCATAAAAAATATTGATATTAAATGGCATATTAATGGAGGTAATAATAATTTTGCAAGTTTGTCTCAATCCTTTTCACCATTCACGTTCATCCCACCAATTTTTTTAATACAGCTCATTCCCTATATAGCTATTTCTTATACTTCAGAAACAATTTTTAAAAAGAAAGTATTAAATTCATTTTTGGATTTTCAATTATCAAAAAATATTCTATCTTCACTCAGAATGTGCCATTTGTAAGTGCTTGCAAAGCAGCCTAAAATTTTCTCTTTTCACTTAGAAATAAAATCCATAAATTATACCATTAAACCAATTAAGCACAAAATGCAAGGATTAAAATATATGCTGATCTAATCAGTTTTCAGTATGTGCGCACTAGCATGTGTTTACATTCAGTCTACTTCGTAATATACAGAAAATCTTTAAACAATGACAAAACATTTGATCTTTAAGTTAACCTGCTAATAAATTATAGTAAATAAAATGATTAGATTTGTTAAAAGATGGTAAAAATCAACTTTAAAAATTACTACTTGATAATATGTAAACACTTTTTAAATATTAGTAGGAATCTTTTTATTATATAAAAACTAATGTCTAGGTTTTTTCAAATCTCTAAAAAGTAGAGAGACAGAGCTGTAAAAACCTCTCCCTAAAGGAAGACAGTTCACTATCTGAGGTTGAGAAAAATGAACCCCTGGAAAAATGCTGAAGGGTGAGCTTCTCACACAGTGAGGAGGCGGGGCACCCTTGTGAGGTCACTGTTAAGAATCCATTGCTTTAGACCTTCACAGATTTACAGCCTGCTGGAGCTAGACAAAGGGACAGGGAAGCCACGTGAGGAGGCAGTAATTGCTCTACACATTACTTCAGATGCCTAGAGCACATCATTTCACACTGGGTAGGAAAAAAAGAAAAGAAAGTGAAAGGAAGAAAGGAAGAGAGAGAGAGAGATTATGTATTTGCAATAAATTATTTTCCCAATTGCAGGAAATGGAGAGCCTGAGGAAGGCACTGATTTTTTCTTTTGTATTTGGATGATAAATATAGTCTTGTGCAATTGCCCTTATAGGTAGGTTCCTTTGCCTGCCATCTAATGTAAGGCATGTGGGTATCTCAGATTAGAGCTGAAAATGTCATGCCACGGTTTGTCTTTTTTGCTCTACAGCAGTGATTTCAACCAGTGTGTCCTAGCACACTGGTGTGCCACAAGAATTTTTAAAACATGCAATACCTAACCATTGAGTCAGGGTCACTGACCTCTTTTCCCTTATATTGTCAAATAAAAAAATGACAACAGTCAATGCAAAAATAGTGGTTCGGTATGAATGCCCTGTCTTGAACCATAAACATATAGATCACATAGTAGAGTTGCATCTTATTGGCCACATCACATAAGAAGGTTGCATCTAATTGATTCATTTTTGGTACCCCAAATCCTTATATACAAGTATAGGCACCTGATTTTTTAAAAAGTCACTTTGGAGCAAAAACTATAAGCAATTACTATTATTATTGTTAATTTTAAAGATTTTATTTTTATTTTTAGAGAGAAGGAAAGGGAGGGAGAAAGAGAGGAAGAGACACACTGATGTGAGAGGGAAATATGGATCGGTTGCCACTTGCACACCCCAACTGGGGACGAAACCCACAGCCCAGGCATGTGTCCTGACTGGGAATCAAGCCAGCATCCTTTTGCTTTGTGGAACCATGCCCAACCAATTGATTTAAATCAATCAATCAAAATGATACTTTTCTTTTTATCAGATCAGCAAAAAATATAACCTTTTTGCTGTGCCTCAGAATGTTAGTAATTAATCAGTTTATGTGTGTTATGAGATGAAGATGGTTGAAAATCCCCACTCTACAGGAATCTCTCAAACTGACAGGAGACAACAAACATGGTATTAAAACCGGAGTCCCTGTTCCTCCTATAAAACTGAAAACAAACAGGCTGCACCCCTATAGCTGCAGGTGACTCAGACCCACAAAGGAGGAAGCTTCAAAAGACACCTCTCTGTTCTCTTTTCACTCTATCAGCAGCAAAGTGATCAGACGGCCCTCTCAGTATCCAACACATTCCACACTCTAAGGGCCTGACCCAGCCTCTGTGCATTGAAGAAGGCTGAGGCTCCCACACAGACAGAAAGAGAGAAAGGTGATTATGGATCTCAATGAAAACAAGCACAAAAATAACATGGGAATAAAAATAAACCCATTCAAATCAAGCTAGATGTCTGTGCATTGATTACTAACTGATTTATTTTCATCACTCCAGACCATTGATATCTGTGTCATATATATATGCTACATATATAGTTGCCATATAAGAGGCCTGTCCATAAAGTATCCAGCCATGTGCTATGAAAAACAGAGACATTTACTGAAGAAGATATAAGATACAAAAAACATTGCACATAAGACAATGACACCTCAGTCCCCTTCAAAGTAGGCACCTTGAGACCTCACATAGTTCTTCTAGTGTCTTTTTCACTATTCAAAACACTCTGCAAAATCCTTTGTTGGAATCGCCATCAGCTGCCCCATCCTATTTTCATTCTACCTACTCTGGTAGAGAAGCTGAAAAATATTATAGAAATAAGGAGGAAAAGTGCCTCAAATATAGGTAATTAAAGAGAAAATCAATTATTAAAGCTGACTGTAAGATATTTGAGGCATGTGAATTTACAAAGTTTAGTAAGAATGGAAATGCAGGCAAAGACGTATGATTCACCTTGGCAATGCTTTCTCAACCATTGATTTCAAAGTAAACAGTGATCACAGTATAATCATTTGTCTTCTTCAGTCGTATTTTGAAGTATCTTGCCACTTTCATAACACATTGGAAAAGTTAAAATTTAGCTAAATTGGATGTTTCGAATTCTATAGGTGAATGTTAATAATGGTGCCCACTACCAAATGTTTACAGTTACTACGTATGAGTATCTGTGCCAACAGGCATATTTCTTATATGTGAAGTATGAAAATTTTATCTTTCTTCCTTCAGGGTAGAAAAATACCATCAGTGTAACAATTTCCATGCAACTGGGAACATTCTCTGCTCTGTGGCTGTGATTTTGAATTGTCATCTACATTCTGGAGCATGAGTGAATTCCCGATTTCTTGAAACTGGACTATAAAACCTTAACGAGAATCCTCCTTCTCAGCACTGCCTATTTCTGGCTGTGTGGTGAGTCTGCACAGTAACTGGATTTCTCATGTTGCGGAGATTGCACTTTTAAAAAAGAAAATGAGACATTTTAAATAACTAGACAACTTAAAGCTAGTTATTTTTCACATACTTTTTTTTTACCATAAACATTTCCAATGCAGGATAGAAAAGGATGTCTGTCCCATGTATTGACAGAGCCATGGATGCTCTACCAGATGTGACTCGAGTCTAAACTTCGTGGCTGAACAGGGCTGCCTTTGTACTAGACATGAAATGCAGATTATCTTCTGGTTTTACTACAATTTTCTTTCCTTCTATTCATAAGTTTTCTATTACCTGCTGGACTATTGTGTTACTAATAGTAACACACAGTTCTTTGTACCGAAGGACCATCCATGAAATAAGCAGCCCTTTATCTGGACACTGAAAAACCTGTTTTTAGAACCAAATATATTGCTTCCCAAACTGAGAGGGTTTTATCAGGCTGGCAATGGGAGAGATGAAATATGGAGAAAAAAAGGAACATTTATATTCTTTTAAGCCTCTGTTTTTTTTTTTTTTTATATCATCAGTTCTTGGTTCTTCCAGTGCATTCCAGGAATATCTTTCCTTTTTTAATTTTAAATTCTGAAAATCATGATCAACAACGTTGGAGAAAATTGGGAAGCAGGTGGTACAGAATCTGTCATCTTATTACTAGATTTCAGGTAAAAAAAATTAAGTGATTCATTATATCCATGTATAAGGACTTTTAATTCTTACATAATCCATAAAAGTAACATGATTAAAATTATTTTATAATATCAGATCTGTGATATAACAAATAAATTCAACTTTTACTTATTGATAACACTATTAAAGCATAATGGACTTTTTGTAGTGAAACAAAAATACATTTGTTAATACTTATTTTCTTTTGGATACTCATTCAACTACTTGGTTGATATTTGGTCAACTATCCTTGTGGCAACAGAAGCCATTCTGTCTGCTGGGTTCTTTCTCTTCGAAAGTGGTATTTGACTCCATTGGGACAGAGGTTTTGGTGGTTAGTGTTACCTAACTGAAAAGATATTTTGTGTGGTACCCAACATTAAAAATAAGAGATATGTACAGTAAAATGGTGTCATAAATGAGCTGTTCAATGAGAATAGCTAGTTCCTTCATTCATATGGCTACTTTCTTCTTTTTTAATTTTTCTTTTTTTAATTACTTGATTGTTGTTCAATTACAGTTGTCTGCATTTTCTCTCCACCCCTCCCCCCAACCCCAGTCAAACCCACCTCCCTCCCTTGCTTCCACCCTCCCCCCACATGGTTACTTTCTAAAGTTCAGAGTCATATAGAAAAACATAAAAATTAGAATGCAAATGAGTGCCTCTTGTTGACAGTCTAAAAATTTAAGTAAACAACAACAAAAAATAATCAATGTGCTGACATGTACCTTCCCATAGATAGCCATATAACATTTACTTAAATCAAAATAATTCTTCAAATTGCATTCAGTTTGCCCTTACTGGGTCAGTACTTTAATATACATCAGATCTCAACAACAAAAAGAGAATTTAGCATAAATACCACCTCACTCAAATGCATTTGGTTTTCAATTTTATAGTGATGGACAATATTGAGTTGCCAATTCCTGCCTTAAAATAAGCATTCTTAAAGTGATGTCCAGGGACTTCTGGAAGGTCCCTGAAACTTTTTCAAGGGGTCTATGAGATCAAAACCACTTCATAATAACACTAAGATATTATTTTCTGCTTCACATTCACTGTCTGGTGAGTGCACAGTGAGACAGTCCAGAGGCTGCTGGATGTGCGACAGTACAACAGAAGCAAATATGAGAGTCCAGCTGTCTTCCCTAAACCAGACACTAATGAGACTGGCAAAAATGTAAAACAAGGTTACTCTTCTATTAATGTTTTATGTTGCTTGAAAAATATTGTTTAATAAAAATATGTTATGTTTACATGGAATAGGATGATTATTGCAATTTTAAACAAAGACATATTTTAAATGCCTAAAAATTATGATTTCTAATATGGTGAATATTGATAGATGTAAACTACATTTAAAAAAAAGCTTTTTGTGCTCCTTATTTTTATAATTATTTGAGAAACTCTTAGAACATACTTGGCCTTTGTGATAGTTTTCTTTCGTAAACCTTATAAATTAAAAGGGATACTGAATGTAGACACCAGTTCTGCTTTTTTTTTTTTTAATCTGCATTTTTTACCCAGAGCAGTGTGAGTAGCTGCTCAGTAAATACTTACTGATTGGAAGACACTGCTATGATTGGGAGAACAAGACAACGAAAGTTTCTTGAGGCTTGTCAACTAAAAATACTTCCCTTATTGACAATTTCATTAAAATTATATGAGGTTTTCTCTAATCATAGTTCTCCTGATAGTGTGGCAAACTCTTTAGAAAAGTAACACTCTAAACACTGCTAAAGATAATGTCTGTTGGGCCCAACTGTAGTGATAGATAATGGTTGGGTGGGAACTTGCATCTTTATTTAATGAGTTCTCTGTCCTTTCCCCAGTGACATCACAGTGTAGCTGGTATAAAGTTGCCATGGCCATGTTTCAGTATATAAAGACCAGGGCTGCCCCCACAGTAGACACCAGAAATCAAAAGCCATTTTATAGCTCTTCTGTATAATTGAGTCACTTTTGCTCCTATTGTAATCTGACACATTCTCATTTGGATTAAATCCCACAATTTATAAATTGAGATTGTTCAGTAGATCTAAACTTTTTCCACCAGAGTCTCTCAGGATCGAAACACTAAACACTGAATTTGTTCTCCTAGACTTGGGTGTAGGTTTCTTTCTTTCCATTACTAATAGATATGTTCTAGCACTTTGAATACCAAGTGAGGCTCAAATGTTGCCTTGATCTCATAAAAGAAGTCTAAACTAGGAATACTTTTCTCGTATGCTGAAGAATAATGAAAAACAAAACAGTATTTTCCATTTTGGGACCAGTCAATAACTTTGCCATTCTGTCTACTAGAAGAAAAAATATATAGTTCTAATTAGCTGGGTATCACAAGTTTATTATATTGGAGCATAATCCCATCAGATAGATTCAGTCGTTAAGTGATGTAAGTATAGGATGGCATTTCCTCCACACAACATACTTCTAATTAGACTCTTAAAGTTGATGTTTTTAACACGTGCAGGGTGGTGTGATGAGGAGGAAAAACTCCAGCTAGAAAGCCAGAAAGGCCTGGGAACTGGTCTCACCTTCGGTGCTTACTGTCTACAAGATATTGACAAGTTTAACCTCTCTGAGTCCTGGTGTCCTCTCTGTAAAATGGAATAGTAATGTTTCTCTGGAAGGATGGTTAGGTATACAAAAACAAAAAATCTTAGCATATTAACTGGCACACAACAAATAGTTAATTTGTAGTAATTATTATGTACCTAATAAGGTAGATATTTTCATTGCTATTTTACATAAAAGTATCTATTAATATAGTAGGTTTAAAGAAACTAGAGGGGATGAGCTAAATTTGCCTCAGAAGTAAAAACACCTGATGGAATGAATGGACTCATGAACTCAATCCTCCTTTAATGCTACATGTCTGGACCACCCAGGTTTGGAGAATTATACAGGTAAAAATATCTTGTGGAAACCAATATCCAGTCACGGATTTATGCAGAATTTGGGAGAAGTGTCTGAGCTCATCTCAAGCTACTAAGCAAAAGCAAACACAAAATCAATTAACTACTACCTTGAGAGATTTCTTAGCTAAGGGCAGGGGTGGCAAGGGAAGAGGAAACACTGGATTTCATGTTAATTTGGATAGATAAATTCTTGAGGGTTTTAGAACCCTATCAGGTACCTTAGCTAAGAAGAAATGTCTAATAGTAAACACACACACTGCTCTGTGGTACAACTAGTTCCACCAAGGGTAATTTTAGTTAGTGATCTTAGATTCGAAAGACTTTTCTTGGGTGTAATTTTAGATGAATGGGTAGAGATACAGCAAAGAAAAAAGAAGAAAAAATATGCAAATATACTTGCCCAAGCTTCTTGGTGCCAGGAAAGCTATTTATTTTATTGTGAACAGAGAGAGAGTATAGATATCCTAATTAATAGAGTGGTACTCAAGGAATACTCTGTCATGCTTACATACCCAGTCAAATGAGGTTTCATTGAAAGTTACTGAGACATGGGGGGAAGGTGGAGGGATTGAGTAAAAAAGAAAAAGAACTCACAGACATGGACAGCAGTGTAGTGATTGTGGGGGTGAGGGGGGAGTAGGTGAGGTGGAAGAGGGTATGGGGAAGAAATGGTCATGGAAAAAATATAGCAAAAAATGAAAAAAATAGAAAGTTACTGAGACATGGTAATTACACTGCACATTGATTTCTAGTAATGTGGGACTTTTAAAAATCTAACTTTGTAAGAGGTATATCAAGATCAGTGGACTAAATAGCTCTTCTAGACTAGATCTTTGTCTAGAGCAAGAATTTTCAACCTTTTTCATCTCATGGCACACATAAATTAATTGTTAAAATTCTGCAGCATACACAAAGTACATTTTTTGCCAATCTGACAAAAAAAATAGGTATAATTTTGATTCATTCACACTGGATACCTATTGTCGTGTTGGCTGCTTGTCATTTTGTTATTTGACAGTCCAAGGGAAAAGAGGTCAGTGCCCCTGACTACACCGTCGGGTATTACATGTTTTAAAAATTCTTGCAGCACACAGTTGAAAATCATGGGCCTAGAGCAATCTTGATAGATTGATCCTCGAAACCAGAATTTATTCATCCCCTTACTGATGACCACTACTATCAAATGTTGAAATAGTTCTCAGGATGCGCTACTTTAACACAATGTTCAAACTCTGGGTAGCACATCATGGTAGCCCAGATTTCCTAGCTCCAGCTGACATTGCAAAAATACAGAATCCTTTCTACCCTTACAAAAATAAATTCTTCCCCATTGAGCTTTATAGTAATTTCTTTCCCAGGTTAATATACCATCAAAAGCAACTTCTATATATGTTCTCTGGGATTCTGTCAGTATATATTTGAGGGGAACCTTTGGAGTATAGGTTACCTCTTACTCGCAAAGGACTGATCTTCTCAGGGTGCTCTAAGAGTTGAATTTTGTTATCCAGGGGTGTCCAGCCTTTTGGTATCTCTGGGCCACAATGGAAGAAGAGTTG
The DNA here is from genome assembly GCA_004024845.1 of Tonatia bakeri. Taxonomy (NCBI): domain Eukaryota; kingdom Metazoa; phylum Chordata; class Mammalia; order Chiroptera; family Phyllostomidae; genus Tonatia; species Tonatia bakeri. The sequence continues at coordinate 44,852 of PVIA01005162.1, forward strand.
TCTTGGACCACACATTAAGTACATCATGACATGTAATCCCCCAAAAATCTCATAATGTTTTAAGTAAATTTATGATTTTGTGTTGGGCTGCATGTGACCTACAGGCCACAGGTTGGACACCCCCGTTAGGCCTAGAAGCAGTGAGTGGGGGCGGTCATGTGCCTTGTGGAAAGCAACATCATCTAGGAAAGCATAAGTGTGAGAAAAGCCATTGCAGGGTTCTCCTCTGGCAGTGAGGAAGGGACTTCTGCTGTCCAGGAGGTTCAGAGAGACTGATCCAGATTTTAAGATACTAACACTCACTCCTTGAACTGTCACTGTGCATGTTTCAGAATTCAGCCCCTTCTCCATTAGAACCTGTCTTTGACAGAAAATCTGTTAAGGCTAGGAATTAAATATCCTTTTAATTATACAATAAATTCCTAGGCCTGATGTCCAGCAAGTCTACGCTGTGGCTGTGGGAAATAAAGATCTCTTCTACAAATGCCATGCAGGACCTTTGCCTTTAGAACATGACATTTAAGTTTGCAAAGAACTGCTCTATACCTATCATTTTCCTCCCAAAGTCTCCTGTGCCATTAAAAGCAGTTACTCCCCTGTATCATGGTTAAAAGTATCATTGTCCCGTAATGATCAAGTGCTTCAGGTACTTGATGTTTAAATGCTTCCTCTCTAATTACCCTTCTTCCCAACCACTCACAAGTTAAGGTTTAACATAAATGTGATGCCACTGCATGCCAGAAGTTAACATCATGCTACTGTCACCAGCAAAAGAGTCCTTATTTCTTTTATACAGCTGAGCAATCCATCTCTACACATTGTGTTAAGAGTTTGCTTTCAGGAACCACTTTGCTTTTCTAGAAAACATACCCTGAGGAAGGAATTAACTACTAGTAATTTATTTGGAAGTGGAATTCCAGGAAAACAAAGAAGAGAAAAAGGAAATAAAACAATGCAATATGTGAGTGCAGTTTTCTGTTTCATGAGAAATTTATCAGATGCACATGTCTGTCCATGGGAGAAATATATAGAAAGAATGAATGGAGATACTCTGAGTCAGAAAGTTCCATCAAAGGGAGCAAACTAATGATAATTTATCTGCCCAGGCTCTTCTCATCTCCTGTCAACTTTGGGCTATGATCTCCCTCATAGTTTTCAGTGCCATCATCCAGTCCCTTTGCCATCTACTTGAAAGATAATTCTATTACTTTTTATGCAAGGTTTTTATCCAAGTCCAGAAGTGATAAGAGATACCAAACACTCAAGATTCCATTGGTCTTTGAGGACAAAAACGTTTAGGCCACTAAGGAGCTGGTCGTTCATGATAGTTGCTGGGTGAAGTGTCACACCTGAGGTTTCAGGAGACAGTTGAGCTAAGAACATTGGAAAAACTATATAGCACCTACACGTGCTACTGAAATTTGCAAGAGTGACAAACTCAAAAGGCAGAAAACAACAGATATTGAAGGAAAGCCTTTCATATGTGATATTTGAAACCATCCATTGTCCATTAAATGCTCCAGCAAGCATTTAAGAAAGTTGAAAAACAGACAGCCGTGTAGTTAAGCTTTCCAGCCATTTTTTTGGAGTGTTGGAAAATAGATTTTGCTCCATATCAAAGCTAAAGACCACATTATAAAATAATGAAGAAAATACAATGAATGAAATATAAATGAGACTTCTTAAATTGAGTAAAACCAATCAAGATCCAACTGTTTGACCATGACATCACCTCCCAACATGTTCCAATTACTAAAAGGGGGTATGAAAAGGAAGAACTTGCTCAGAGCAATAGGAAAGGAAAACAGCGCAGAAAAGGTGATGAAGCCACTACCAAAGGCTGTGCTTGTGCACCATAGCAGTGCTTCTCAAATCTTAATGTGCATGCCAATAATCAAAGGATCTTACTAATATACAGCTTCTGATTCAGTGGTCTTGGAGTGGGATACAAGATTCTGTCGCTCTAAAAACTTCCCAGGTGACATCAATGCTAATGATCTGAAGATCATATTTTATAATATTACAAGACAGTATGTAGTATGTCAGCTAGTACAGATGAAACCTAATCCTACAGGAAAAATACTGAGAGAACCTTAACTTTTTTCCAGAAAACAGAAGTACTTTTTTATAGTCTGATAAAGGACAGTTCTCTGAAATAGCATCACTAAATGGACAAACCCAGTCCAAAGGACAGTACTCTGAAATAGCATCACTAAATGGATAAACCCAGTCTGTTACCAGAATGTGGATGTAGTGCATAGGCAGATGGATTGTTATCAAAATTAAAAATTGTGGTATAATGAAGGCGAGGTAAAGGGAATCTAGAGAAAATTGGGAAACAGCAAAAGGACTAGAGGAATAAATTTCTCTTGGCACCAACACAGGGTGGCTCCTGCCAATGGACAGTAGCCCCAATTTCCCACAATCTATGAGGCAGAAGGCAGAGGTGGTGATGGACATGGAAGGAATTTGGGCCTCGGTATTTCTGGGTTATTGGTCAAAGTGGCTGTGATTTCAAAATCACTTATAGAGAAATCTCATTCACACTCCATCATGGAAATTAAAGAGATTAGAATTAAGTATTTTGATGTAATAACCAGAAGTCTCTCAACTGATTGTCTTGCTAGAATTTTCTGACAGCCTAGAGATCTCCAAAAAAGAGAAACACACTGTCAACTTTGTGAATCCAGATCCAAGAAACTGTGTGTATGTGAGCTGCGAGTGTGTGTGTGTGTGTGTGCACGTGTGTGCACGTGTGTGTGTGTGTGTGTGTGTGTGTGTCAGGGCTGGTGATTTTTTTATCAAGATCAACTTTGTCTCTCTTGAAACACTTGCCCAGTGCTATGGGTTGCAGGCCTGAGCAGAAGCTAATATAAAAATGGAAGTGGAAAAGATACAATTCTTCTGTTCTCCATTTGTTCTTTGGAAACAAATCCAACTGGATATTTGAAATTGAATTCAGAAAACCGTGTTCCTAGGGAATTTTCAATACTTAAAAAGTAAAAACAAAAGTGAGGGGAAACTATAAATTGAGAATAAGGATATTTCACCCCACATAGGCAGGATGAGTGGTCTTTAAGATCCACAACACCTAAGACACTTGGAACAGGTCTGCAAATATTGCAAACCTTAATTTGTGCTTTGTTAAGATCATGCTAATAACCTCTTGATAAAAATCATCATGTTGAGTGTTTAACTTCTCATGTGTCTTTCTTTCTGCAGAGAGTTCCTGAGGATTTCTAGATCAAGTCCAGAAAGGACCATATGAATAGAACTGCAGAACCCCCTTGAATAACAATCTCGGCGGATTTAATAACTTACCATATAAAAGCACAAACAATAAAAATGTATTTAAAAAAGACCCACCAAATTCTGTACCTCCAAACCAGACATACTTTTGAACTTCAAACTGTACATAAGATATCATGTCCTTGATATCTTGTGGGCACTTCAAACTCAACACATGCAATGTTGTATGCAATATCTTATCCTCAAATACTAAAACTTGTTTTTTCTTTTCTTTTTTTTTTAACTGCATTTTTGGTGCCAACAAACCAAGGATCAATAATCAGAAATCAAGGACTTACCGTAAGTTTCTTCCTTTCATATCCTGTATCCAAATCTTAAGTGAGTCTTTAAAAAAGTTCTCCACTAGCCTATGAATTTCCACTAGTTAAAGCCTCATTATCTTCCAGTCAGACTATTGCAACAACTTCCTAAATAGGTTACCACCTGTAGCTTCACTCCCTTCCTAAAAAAACATCTAAAAACTGCTACTAATCTATGTTACAAGTCTGATCACACCACCCACCTGGTGATAAGATTTTTATCTACTCATTTTTCATAAAGTCTAACCTCTTTAAGATGGAATGTTGGGTCTCATGTCGTTTGTTTACCTAATTAGTTATCTCCCACCAGCCCCAAAATTGTTGGTTCTCCAATAACAAATAGGATGTAGATCCCCAAATACATCATGTTCTGTGTCTTCAAGTACTGTCCTCTTTTCCTGGACTGATTTTTCCTCCCAACTCTTTGAAATGCCTGAAAATCTACACTCATTTTCAAAACTCAACATAACTATTATTACCTAAAGAAGCTTGTTTTCTCCTATCCATACTCCCCCCAAAACAGATACCCACTCCTCTTTTGTGCCACTAATATATTTTAGACAGAATTCAGTCATTGCATTTAACATGTTCTGTGGTAATTTATTTACATAACTATGCTCATTACTGGATCAAGACATTGAAGGCAAGTGCTTTCACTAGTCTTTATTCACTCATGCCAAGCACTGTTAACTGAGACACTTAACAAACCTATATGCATATATAAATCCATAGGTATCTATAAATATGGTCATAAATATATGCCTACTTGCATGTAAGAATAAATGAATGAATGAATGAATGAATGAATGAATGAATGAATATTGATTAAGTCCACTCCAGTTTTAAGCTATCCAAATTCCTTGGGTTCTTCTCTGTACCTGGCAAGCATCTTGATCTTCCTTTGGCATGTTCTTACTCTTCATACACTAAGTCAATCTTTGCATGTAATAACAATAGCAAGATGACTTAGAAACATTAAATTGGATTAAGTAATTGAATATACTTTTCATGTTTTTTACCTTGTCAATAAATGAAATTTAAGTGAAGCTAAGTCAATTATAGCTCTGTATGTGATACATTTCTTATTTATGCTTATGGAAATTTTTATATCTTCCTTATTTTTCCAACTCTGAAGTGAGAGTTAATAAGTTGTATTTTTCCTACTGGTCTCCACTCATCTTCTCAGTTTGGTGTCTTCTAGAACCCTAAAGGTTTTGTTAGAACAGAACAATAGGGAGAAAACTGTAGTTTATTGAAATGACCAAATTTAAATGGATTACATATAGCCCAAGAAAATAACAGAGAGGTTTTTTTTTTAATTTACACAGGAAAAGTGAGCTTAGACTTCCTTCCATATAATAACAACAAGACTTAACACTAACTACATTTTAGAATCACCATACCCAGATTTCCACCCCAGATATATAATTTATCTTGATTAGGGCTCAGGCATCATATTGTAAAATCTGTCCTGTGAGTATAATGTGCAGTCTAGGAAGAGAACCATCTTTAATATATTTGAAAGATGCTACTGGAAATTTCTAGAACAAAATATTGGATAAACAAACTTTCTCAAATGTCAGGAAGGTAGGGTAGAGAGAAATAATCTTCTAAACACGCACATTTGTGTGCTAAGAAGCGCCATGCCTTTTCACAGACGCTGTCTCTCCTGTCCTATATCACTGCTGTACGGTCTTGACTACTTACTGCTTTACTGATCCAGTGGGTTAACCAGCCAAGTGGAGCGGCGAAAACCTATCTTTACTGGCACGCTTTCTCCTGACAGTTGGTAAATGACAGCCTGAAAGAACTCAAGTGGTAAACTAACTCCTGATGCATGGCACTTTCCAGCCACTGCCCAAAAAGAATTCTTTTGGAATGGACAAGATTTAAATTAATCTGAATTTCCATTTTCTATGACCATGAGAATCTATTAACATAAAGATAAAAATAGGTCAATTCAGTCTATATATATCTTCTCAAACTCCTTCAAATGTTTTCACCTATACCTGTGATGGAAGCCTTTAATAACTTGCAAACTAACTGGCCTGTAATTCTATCTTCCTTCTCTGCTCTTATGCACAGGAAACAAAAAGTTAGAAAAAGAAAAAAGACTAGTGCAATTTACATCCTTAAAAAGCTCTAATTTCCAAAATGATGAATACATATCATTGAACAATTGTCCAAGCCCATAGAACATATAACACAAAGAGTGAACCCATTAAGTATAACCGTGAACTTTGGGTGATGATAATGCAGAAATGTAGGGGCATCTTTTACAAATGCACCACCTTGCGTGGGGAAGGCTGCACACGTGTGGGGGCAAGAAGTATTGAGACATCTCGGCACCTTTCCTTCAACTTTTCTGTGACCATAAAACTGCTCTAAAAAACAAAGTCTTAAGAAACCCCCATCCCGAATTCGAATGTGGCCATGATGTGGGGGTGGCAGGAGAAAAAAGAAGTGAGAAAGAAGATGGTGTGGAAAAGGGACAATGGAGACAGAGGGAGAATGAGAACCTAATGTTGGAGAACACCCGAGAAATTACAGGTAAAGGCTTCATAATTAAGGTGTTTAATGCATTTGACATAAAACAGCAGGCATGGCATCTTATATAGAACTTTTGCAAGTGGGAAGATGATGAAAGTTCTGAAAATATATACTCTTTACTCTTGAAACTTTGTGCTTTAATATCAATAATTCTTTTACCAAAATCACACTATCACACTTTTGGAGAACATACATGTATGTAGGTGTGTGTTCCAAAAAGTCTTAAATCTGAGAATAATGTATGCATTTAGTAATCACTTTCAAGTTATGAATAACTAAGTTTACAAATATTTTGTAAGAATAAAATGGAGGAAAAGGAATTTCCAGGAATAAATTATTTTTTAATGATGAAGCATTATAATTTAATACACAAAATATTCTACATGAATTATACCTTCAAATGAACACAGTATTTAGTCTAGTTTCACTGTTTTATTTAACACCTATTTATTAAGCTCCTACAATATTCCAGGTTTTGGGGACACAGTGGTGGACGTGGCAGAGAAAGGCCCTCAACTCACAAAATTTGCATTGTACTGGGGATAGGATATGAGAGCCAACAAATAATTTCATAGTAATAATTGTTATAAAAATTCTGAATAAATAATAATTATTACATGAAAATTTCATTGGTGATAAAGTTTGACTTTTTTCCAGGGTAGAAAATTATCAGCACATGGACATCATAAGAGTTTCTAGCCAGCAAAAGACTGAATGCTAAATTAGTAATGGTTTGTGGGCTATTTTATATTTTGCAAGCATATAGGTTTCAATTTTGGTTCCTGATATGTGTTTATTTTTTTCTTCCAATCTAATACTTACTCAAACACATTATGCTATAGCTTCTCTTGAAGGGCAGCACAATTTTACAGCCATGATTTATTACAGAGAAAACTCATACACATTCATATATCACTAGGGAAAGGTTGATTTGCATGGTTCGGAGTCTTCAAAAAAAATCTTCCCAAAGAACTTTCTTAAGATAAACTATTGATGCATTGAAAATTTAGACTGTTGGTAGGGTGTTGACCTAACCTGAACCATAAATAGGAAAGGCTCCTACTGTATCATTTTCAAAATGTAGTGTCTACATGGTAGTTAACAAAAAGCAAGGTAAAAAAAAATTAAGTACTTACTCAGAGTGTTTTTAAAACCCTAAGCAATTTTGAAGCTTATGTGAACCTTTGTGTGGTATGCACATGATGGGAGGAGAGACAAGGAGCAAGTATTAACAGAATAAAGTGGGCACTGTAAAGATCTCACCATTATTTCTCAGGGTGAGCTTTTCAAATGCATGTGCATTTTCAGTGAAATTAAGGAAACAATTTGCTTAATATGAAAGATTTTATTTCTGTCTCTTTTCTTCAAAGCCACGTAAAAATAAAGATGAGAGAACTATCTTCATTGTTCACAAAGTTCTACACCTTCTCTTTTCCACTCTCTAAGAAAAAAAAAATGGCACGCCATTTGAAATGGGAAATGTCCTAACAACAGCTGTTTTAGAACTGGTTGATCATCAAATAGTTTTGTAAAATTTAGGTTTGCACAGTAAATCATAAGCTTTGATATGTAACAGTCAAAAATAGGAATAATGTGCCATGACCAGTGTAGCTCAGTTGCTTGGACATTGTTCTGCAAAGCAAAAGGTCACAGGTTCGATTCCCAGTCAGAGCACAAGCCTGGGTTACGGGCAACTTCCCAGTTGGGACACTTGTGAGAGGCAACCAATCAATGTTTTTCTCCCACACTGATGTTTCTCTCCCTGTCTTTCATTTCCCCTCCACCTCTCTCTAAAAATAAACAAAATATTTTTAAAAATAGAAATAACGTTTGCATGCTCTGCTCAAATGGCAATTAGTACAGCCCACCACATGGCAAAGAAATGAAAGAGGGAAAGATTAGAACAGTGTGAAGGAAAATTACTGCTTAAGGGAATGAGGGCTCCAGATGGCCAGGTGGTTACAATGTAAGCCTAGGGGACGATGTAACTTGAACTATAGAACTGTGCTCCTTAAAATTTGCTAGAATATGCAGATCTCAGTGAATACATTGGGCACATGAGATGTGGTGAAACATGTTTTACTTGTCATTTTCTAGGGAAGCTGTGCAGTGAGTGGACCACCGAGTAAATGAAATGAGAAAACTGTGCTCACTAATCCCAGGATTGCCACAAGATTGTTTTGGAGCTTGGCATGCAGAACAGACTTCTGTAAAACATCATTGTTTCTTCCCCTTAACGGACTCGGCCCTGGAGCCCACAAGCAAGGGGAGTGCCAGTGGGCATTTCATAAACACCGATCCTGATAATGATGGTTGTGGGAAATAACCTATGTTTAAAAGGAAAGCAATTTAAATGCAAAGTGATATGTAAATGCTGAACGCTCTGGTAGAGTCTACTTCTGAAAAGGGAGTAAACCTCCATATATGCTGGCATAGAGCTGCTGCAACAAGGGACTGAAATGAGAGTGAAAAATGGAAAAAGCGGCACCAGACTGGCAGCTCGGGGGGTGGGGGGTCCTCTCCTCTTGCCTGCAGCTGCCCAAGGGATGTAGCTCCTGAGATGCAGCTTCCGCACCACACCACCATGGGGAGGAGGGTGTTCTAAAGGAGCAAGCAGGTTATGACTCAGCTGCCACAGATTCTCACTGTTCTTACTGAGACTTGGTACATTTCTTTGAATGAATATTTCTTCACCTGTTCTGCGCCCTTAGGACGATTTCCAGAGACTCAAATGATTGTTTTATTTATAATTTGTACGAAATAAGTTAGTGTTTCTCTGGGGAGAGGGTTCACCAGGTACCTTACTTGGCCATTCTGGGGCTCACAGCTTCTCCGCATTCCATACCTTGATCTTTAGCCAAGGAGCATAAGTATATATCCTGGATGACATGCCCTTTTCACGTGTCTCTTCTACCATACAAGGTCAGGAGTATGAGGTGAGAAGAATGGCAGAAAAATTGTTCCTGAGGAACACACTTTAGTATGCCGATAACGCCCTCAACCAACCGCAATCTTCCACACGAACTCTGCACATGGGACGCATATATCCTGAGTCAGACACAGGAATCAAAACTATTTCTGGGTCAGGTTTTGTCTGTGGAGGCCTGTTTCAACCTCTGGGCTCCTAAAACTTGTTTTGGCATTAATAACATTTATTTGCATCTGATGACTTTTTTTTAATCTAAGTTTCTTTCAAATTAATAAACATATTTTAAAAATGATAAAGTACATTTGCTTTTTTATCTTTTTATTCCCCCTTTCAAAAGAACCTTTTCAAAGGATAATAAATGTCAACCCAGGTGATAGGCATCTCCAGCTGGAATCAATATACGTGTGTGTTAAGCCCCTTGCTGACTATTCATTGAAACAGCAGGTCTCATCTCTGGCAGAATGAAAGTGTTCAAATTGCCAGGAGGAGCTGAGCAGGTCCCAGGTTCTAGAGAGTGTTTGTTTAGTCATTAAATGATGTTGGCTGCCCAGCCTGCTGACCCAATATTTAGACTGGTAGAACACTGTGTATTTTGCCAGGATATTGCCTACATAGTATTGGTGGAAGAAATTCAATGACAAATGACACAGTATGGTTATAAAGGACATCAGTGAAATCACAAAGCAAAAGAAAATTTCAAGATTGGTTCTTAAATGGGCAAGGAGTTCATTAAACTCAAAATCCACAGTTCAAATATAGTGATGGTACTAAAATGTCATATCAAAATATTGTCTTTAATATAGAAAAATTGTTAATATAAGCAATATGGTTTTCAAGAACCATTTCCAAACAATGAACACATGCTGATATTTGCCTTTATGTATTTTATCTACCTTTAAGTATTTGTTTCTCAATACCTGTGGAAACCGATAGCTGGCAATATTCTGATTTCCAATTTTTTAAATTACATGATGGCATGTTAGCTGTGCCTCATAGGTCTTTATTTCCAATAGTGTAACAGTGTCCTTTTCATATATGTTTTTACTTACTTTAAAAGAAAATTTGTGCTACAAAAAAACTATGAACATTGGGTGCATAGGTTCTTTGGAATTGGCATTTCAGGATTCTTAGGTTCACAGCAGCAAAATTTACAATAACCAAGTGTGGGAAGCAACCTAAGTGCCCAAGAGTAAATGAGTGGATCAAAAAATAAAAGAAAAAATTAAACTATGGTTCATTTACACAATGCAATACTATACAACAGAAAGAAAGGAGGTCCTACCCTCTGATGTAGCACGGATAAAACCGGAGAGCATTATGCTAAATGAAATAAGCCAGGCAGTGAAAGACAAATACCATATGATCTCACCTCTAAGTGGAAACTAATCAATAAAATGAGCAAGCAAAACATAACCAGAGACACTGAAATAAAGAACAAACTGACAGTAACCAGAGGGAACAGGGGAGGGGGTAATAGGGGAAAAAGGACAGAGTCGTCAAGGAACATGTATAAAGGACACATGGACAAAGCCAATGGGTGTAGGATGGAGTGTGGGAGGTGGGGAGGGGTGGGATGGGGGTGAGTGGTAGGGGGAAAATGGAGATAACTGTACTTGAAAAACAATAAAAAAATAAATATAAGAAATACAAAATTAAAAAGCTGTTGATATGCTAATGACTATAGTATAGTATTTTTTAATTTTCTAAGTTTATGTGAAAATATTTTTAATTTCTGAATATTTACTAGTGCATAGAGACATAAGTAACCAGTAATGTTATCAGTAAACTATCAAATATTTATAAATATTATAATAAAAACTATGTAGTTCATAAACATACTTTGTAAACATCTAAAATGTTGAAATGACCCCTTTTTAGCTTCTCAGATTTGTTTGAAGTCTTCATGTACTTTTTAGGTCAGCACTATCCAATAGAAATGTAATGTAAGCCATATATGTAATTTTTAAATGTCTGATAGATAAAAGGATAATAAAAAGGCAAAAGTAACAATTATGTGCCATTTACCTAAAAAGTTTTCCTTTTTATACAAAAATTCAAGTCATTTACAAGCTCAAATCCTGTTAAAAATCATTTTAAAACTTTTGTTATACATTTAATTTTCGTATCACCTAATTTATTTTTCATTCTATTTAAATTTTAATTTTGAGTGGCTCATTGCATTGATTATTTTTGTTATAAGAATATATCTTACCGAATATACTCTGAATTTGTTGAAAATAGGAATCTTTCACAGGAATGAAACAGCTTTTTGTTTTGTTCTGTCCTCGTGACCTGCAGTTCCCTTCATCATGACCTCTGTGACACTTCACCAAGTCTCTGTCTTTCCTTTACTATCCTGACAGTGGCTCCTCCTCTCAGCTGTGCTTCAGCAGAAAGAATTCATTTCAAATTTCAACATGTGTTTGCACTTACTTTGTAAGTAAATTAACTCAAAGATAATTAAAATAACAATTGGTATTTCATATACACCAATTATGAATTATACAGGTATTAGTGTGTAAAGTGTCAAGTAAGCACACCACTATTTCTCCTACACTGGCATGTGGGAAGAAGCACTCAGACTGAGACAATTCATTGACAGTGACCAGGCACACACGCCAATAAAATAACCACTTAACGCAATGGTTCCATTAAAATGCCGCTTTATCCAAACAATATAATTGTGTTTGATAGAAAAATATTTTATGCTACTTCAGTTTTTTAGTACTCACTGAAGGACATGCTGTTTTAAAAAATTATATTTTTTCAATTACCATTTAACCCTCCCTTCCCCCTGTAATCACCACACCATTGTCCATGTCCATGAGTCCTTTTTCCTTTTTGCTCAATCCCTCCACCCCCTAACCTCTCCCTATAGCTGTCATTTTGTCCTCTATCTATGAGTCTATCCTCTATTATGCTTATTAGTTCAGTTTGTTCATTAGATTCCACATATGAGTGGAATCATATGGTATTTGTTTTTCTCTGACTGCATTATTTCACTTAGCATAAAGTTCTCCAGGTCCATTCATGCTGTTACGAAGGATAAGATTCTCTTCTTTTTTACAGCTGAGTAGTATTCTACTATGTAAATGCTTTTTAAAAATTGATTTTAGAGACATAGGATGAGAGGGAGGGAGGGAGGATGGAGGGAGGGGCGGGGGGAGAAACATCAATTGGTTGCCTATCATATGCATCCCAGCTGGGGACTGAACACACAACCTACATATGTGTCCTGACTGGTAACCAATTCTGTAACTGTTTGGTGCACAGGATGATGCTGCAACCAACTGATCCACCCAGTAAGGACAACACTACTTCAGTATGTAAATTTAATGTTAAGTAAATTTAAATTACTAAACTTAAAATTTAGTTCCTTATCACTGGTTAGTAGTTGCTACAGTTCTAGAAAAATGTTCACCAGATCTTACCAATTAAAATCAGTTAATTGCTGCACTGAGATACTCCTAATATTCATTAAGCAATTCCTCTATGCAAGCTCTCAAGGATTTTATTTATCCACAAGCAGCATTGCTATCAGAACTGGCAACTGCCAAATCTCTGGGGCAGGTCGACATGTTGGAGCTTGTAGGAAAGTCTGGGAAGGAGGCATATCAAGCTGTGAATGTGGAACCACAAGATGTTGCTGCTAGAGGTGCCTATGAAAAGCTGCTGCATTTGTGTAGCTACTGCTGCTGTTGGTCCGTAGCCAAAGGTCTGGTAATGGGGTCTGGAGGGCCCTGCTGGTCCTCAGTGGCAGCGGTCAGGATGATACACAGAGGACAGTCAGCACAAGCCAGAACCTGCCATCACGTCTGTGTTGATGACCACATCTCACCACACCAGCCTTTAGAGAGCAATGGCTCCTGCTTCACTTCCACCTGCCACACAGCTTTCTCCTTTGGTGGATTCTAGCCTGGGGCTGTAGAAGGAAGGGGGTCACAAACAGCGTAATTTTAGCTTAACCAAGTTAACACAGTAAAAGACAGAATACATCATGATTCTTTTCCAAATCGCTGTTGGAAAAGACAAAGTTCAAGTTTCAACTATGGTCCTGGGAATAGAACAAATACTGACTTTTTGACAGGATGTCTACATAGGAGCATGTGTTTTTAGCCCCTACCTTGAAAAAGACTTACGGTTACACTTTCTTTCAGTGTATATATGATTTTCGTCATCACTTGCCAATCTTTGAGAAGATTCTGCCTACAGGACAGATAAATCAGAGCAGAGATATTTTAAAATAATATAACACTCCCTTGGTTACAACACTATTATTGAAAAAACAAGACTACCTATTATGCATAATCATTGTATGTATTGCAAAACAAATTTTATCTTCTCAAAGATAAATAGAATTCATTTGTACTTCTATGAGTAGTACAAAAATGCTGAAGTATTATTAATAGATCTAGGAAGGTAATGGAAATATGGGCTCTAAAGAACAGATTATATGTAAGAACTGGTTCATACTTATCCACAGAGGCACCTGACCTATTAGAATTGACACACTTCTCAGAACGAGATAAGTGCATCACTAGAGACCAGACTTCCTAGTGATTGTCTAATAGCATGTGTTCTTTCACAGAAATGCGATTTCAGGGAAATAACTGTGAAGGCTACTTTAAAGATTTGAAAGCTGCTGTGGACCTTTTAAATGGTCAGGGGATTGGAAAAGCTCATGCATGACTTCAGGGAGGTAAGAATTTTGTGTCTATTCTGTTCTTTGGAAGAACAGTCAATACATGAAAGATTCTTTGGATTAACTATGAGGTGGGGTCATAATACAATCTTTGTTTTTGGTGAAAATTCTGGTGGCAAAACTTTACTCTTATTGGTGAACTAACTTTAAAATAGATGAATAGGAAAGAAGGCCTTTTCTGTTTTGTTGTTGTTCTGTTTTAATATTATTACTTTCGGTTGTTTTGTCTGAGGAAAACAGTGACTGCCACCAGAAAGCTCCAGAGGGCCAATGCCAAGGAAGGGGAAAGGAAAATATTCAGAGATGAAAGGGTGTAGATCTCTTCACCCCTACCTGTTGCTAATGTCTCCATGCCCTCTACTAGGCTAGCCACCAGCATGTACTTCCTGTTATACCAAGAGCAACTCCTAGGACACCCTAAAGGATGATTCCAGTGGTGAGCAGCAGGGGTACCAGGCCTTTTCCCTGGTGAAACACTGAGAGATGTCATTCTTTGACACAGAAAGCCTCCATTGAAAAACAGTGTGCTCAAGCTTCCTGTACAGAAGCAGAATGAGACTACTCAGCATTAAGCACGAGCTATGTGTTATGGGAAAGGAAGGATTGCTCAGAGCATAAAGCCAAGAGTATAGAGGAAGGAACTGAAAGCCACAGAAACCCCCCTCTAGGGAGAATTTGATCCTAACTAGAACTGTCAGTAGACACGCAGCCAGATTTCAGAATTTCCTGGAACTAGTGACTGCTATGTGCCTCATCCCGCACCCACCCTATTGAACAGCCCTGTCTACTGCGATTATTTTATCTCTGTCCCGCCACTGTAGGTTGGGTGGATGAAAGGCAATTAACTTGTTTCTTTAGTTCACACACTTGACTCACCCTCACCTAGAACTGATTTGAATATCAAGATTCCAGACTTCAAACCTGAGCCTAATCTCATAATGGGCTAGAAATTTGGACAGTCTTGGGAATAAGGAAGAATGCTTTCTGGTTGGTGTTAATTAAACAAGGAGGCCATCAGACCTAGGTGGTTCTAGCACCTTGGCAGCCTATATGAGCAAACCAAAACCCAAGCCAGCAAATCCCATAAGGTTAAGAACTTGGAACTTAGGGATAATCAGTCACAAACAATCAACTAGGCTTTTCCAAATAAGGCAAATATTTAAGCTACAGTCAATCAAATAGTATTTTTTCTTTGCTTCCTTGCCTTCCTAGAAAAGTCTTATCCTGGCATCTGTCAGTAGGGCACTTCTAACCACATCCTGTTTGTCCCTGCCCAATCTGAGTAGATTTTTGTTCAAATAAACTCCTAAAACTTTTAATACTATGAAGATTATGATTATTTTGGGTATGTTGGATGCAGAAAGGGCATTTAAGAGGCTGTCGCAATATAGTATTAAAAATACATTATTCTCTATGTTAGAGAAATGTCAGTTGACTTAGAAGTAAATGGATTCAAGACATGTAGGACACAGAATTAGCAAGTTTTGAAGAGCAGTCAAAGTTAAGGATTAAGAGAAAGGTTTTAGAATGACTCTATTTTAAAGTTCATGCCTTGCAAACCTAAAGGGATAGTGATCTCATTCACTGATATATGGGAGGAAGAAGAGAGTCTCGAGGGGTGGGGAATGGGAGTTCAATTTTAGACATTGAATTTAAGGTGCTCACGGAAGATTCAAGCAAAGAATATGATTGCATACTGTCAATAAATAAGATAACAGGCCCAAAATGTTAAGCATACATTAAAAAACGGAGACTTAATTATAGTTTTGGTTTTTCCCAAAATGGAATCGTAAACCAGTCAATCAGGAATTGCCTGATCAGCACTCACTAGGTAATCTGCCTGATAAGCCTCTGCCAGCCCCTGAAGGAAAGTAACTAACTAATGCACGTTGGACCTACTGCAACTTTCTCGTTCTTGCTTCCTTCAGCATATAAACATCTTTCACTTCGTACAGCTCCTTGGAGCTTCTTTCCATCTGCTAGATCAGATGCTACCTGCCTCAAATTGATTTTTGCTCAAATAAACTTTAAAAAATGTTAATATTCCTCAGTTTGTCTTTCAATACACTGGTTTAAAGGTCAGAAGAGATCTGAGCTGCAGATACAAATTTCGAACCAAAGTCTTCTAATAACTGAAACCATTGGAATGGATGGTGGAGCCCAGAGGCAGTGTGCAGCATGAGAGAACCAAGCCTACAGGTGAACTGAGATAAACACTAGGACTTAATTAAGAGTAAGCAGTGAGAGAGAAGAAAACAACACGAATAAAAAGGAGCAGCCAAAGAATTAAGTGGCAAGTCATAGGTTGAGACGATGTGGAAGGTAAGAGTGTTCTATGAAAGTGAAAAGGCCAGGTCTCCTTACTCCTTGAGTAAGAAGGGAAGATAAAAATCAAAGCAAGGATAGAGGGAACAACATTAGAAAAGGAGGAAAAATAAATTTTCTGTGGTAATACCATAAAAGAATAAAATGGAAGCGGTGCAGGGAAATGGATCTAATAGTTTCTATTGTCCCCATGAAACAGGAGTAATTATTATATTTTATAACAAAGGAAATGTTGGCAATGGGAAGGGGGAGGCAAAGTTGAGGAAAGAACAGATAATTCGACAGCTTTTAGACAGAAGGGGAAAGAGAGCCAACCAACTGGAAAATTTAAAAGGACAGTTGGAGAGCATCTGAGACTCTCATGAAGTTTGGGGGCCATAAATATATAAGTTCACCTAGAGTGAGAGCTGTTGGTTACATGTAGATAAAGGCAGGTCATGGGAAACTTGAGGGTAGTTTCAGTGGAGTTCAGAGGAAGGCTACACGCTTAGGCGTGCAGGCTCTGGAACCTGAATTTTGAACTTCATAACCTAGTTCTAAACTGTCCAGTTGTGTCACCTCGAGCAAGGATTCTAACCTTATTTTCCTTCAGTTTTCTTCATATGTACAATGAGGATAAAACAATATCAAACATGGAGTTGTGACAATGATAGTAGAAAGTACACGTAAAGAGATTAAAATAGTGTTGAGTATGTAGAAAGAGCTCAAAAATGTTGGCTATGACATGAGTATTGTTATTAAATTTAGTATTAGTTTTAGAATGGTATTATTATTATCTGTGGAAAAAGAATGGATCAAGTGATAGGTCACACAATCCAACCTTGGAAAGATGGGAAGTTACTATGAAAAGTGCTGACAATCTTAGGCAAAGGGAGGTTTCAGTGGATATAGGGTTCACTCCAGAGCTCAGAATTAGATGGAGTTTGAAGAGCTAGCTGAATAACTAGGTTTGATGGAAAGATAGGAAGTTCTGGTCAGATAGCTAGGTATACAAATTGATTATATAAAAATAAAGTATTTCCCAGGGCTGGCAATGTCTAATTCGATATGAGGAGAAAGTAGCTGAATGGAAGAGAAAGGGAAGGGTAGTGGCAGCGGAGATGTGGAAAGTGCTGGGTGCAGCAGCTACATGGGCTCTCTAGTCCTGGAGGAGGATTTGGGGATCTGTGTGCATTTGATCAAAGGCTAGCATGCAAACATATTTTTTCTATGAAATTAAATTGGATGTGTTTTTAACATATAATATCATGCTAAAATTTAGTATGATTTTAATAATTAATACAATCACACACTTGGATTAACATGTTTTATTAGAGAGATACTTCATAAATATTGTATGGATTCTAAATTTTTAATTACTCCATTTCTCTACTCAGCCTATTAAGAATGCTTTTAAATCCTTGAGATAGGACTCTCCAGCCTGGCCTAATAATTGATTGCCATGTCTAGCTTTTATGGTCAGAAGTTTCTTCTGCCTCCTTTCATTTATTCAACACATATTTATTATGAGCTTATCATGTGTCAACCTGATTCCAGGTGCTAGGTCTACAGCAGAGAACAAACCAGAAAGGTCTGTCCTTTTGGAAGTTTGGTTTCAGCAGCGGGGAGAGATACAGTCATAAACATAACAAATAAGTATATGACCTTTTAGAAGCTGAAAATGCTATGAAAAAGGAACATGGAACAGAGTAGGAATCCAGATGATAGGGCAGGTGGGTGAGTAAGAAGATGCCATTTGAGAAGACACCTGAAAAAGGTCTTACAGACTTCTGAAGAAGACCCAAGTAATTAGATGGCCCTGTGCTTTATTGATGTACTTTTTATTCTTGACTTTTTATGCCTTACTTTAATTCATGCCATAATTCATACTATAATCTTGATATAATCAGCATATGAAAATAAAGAATGTTGATTAAATGGCTCTTTATCTTTAATAGTTAGAAATACCTTATATAGACATATTCACATGTGGAATAACTCAAACCCCATTTTTCCCATTTATTTTTCTATTGAACTCCAGAAGAAAATAATTCTTGAACTTGCAAGCTATAGAGCATTCTCAATCTTTTGACATAAAATTTAAGTAAAACCATATTATCTTGAAGATGAATTTCATATGAATCAAAACCTAGACTCCTAGTTTTGCTGACAAGAAACTTGCTAATTTATAATATTTTAGCCACTTGTTTTAAAATGCTATATCTGAAATATGCAGTAAAATTCAAACATTTGTTTCTTGTTTAATATTTCTTTTTTCTTAATTACATGTTTAGTAGATACTATTGATATTTAGAAGCTGAAAACCACTATGACATATACTATAAGAGCTGTAGAATTCATAACAAGAAAGAATGTAATTTTAAAAATGAAATATTTAACAAGAAACACACATATTCTTATTATCTAAAGTAATATTATAAGTATTTATTGTATACTTCCTGGCTCTGATTCTAATGTTAGCTAATTAAGAAAAATCAGTAGAAGCAAATCCAGATATCTTTAATGTCTTCCCAATTACATTATTTTATTTCCCTCTTCTTTTTATTTTTAGCTCTTTTTCCTTCTGTTCCAGTCCCTTGTGAGTTCAAATTACACAAGCACAAGTAGCCCTTGTTTATCTGTGAAAATGAGAGCACGGCATCCACAGTGCTCTGCAGGCCTGTCTCTTCACTCCCATTTCAGACCACTGCTCTTCATCTACTATCCAATAAATAAATCCATAGTGTACAGAGGGAAAAAAGCTTACATGACACCATTTAAAATCCATTCAAATGATGTCGCTCTTATTTCACAAACAGAATTTCTACCATGGGCACGAGCAAAATCATCATGTTTTATTAACAGGTTAAATTGTTATTGAGTATTCCAGAATACACACGATCATCATTTTTTAAAAGTGTGAGCATATCATACTCTTGTATGTTAATCAAAAGCTTTTGCTCGTTCATTTATGAAAGGATGTTCATTTTAGTATTGCTTGTAATATGGAAACAACTTAATGCCTAGCCATAAAGTCTGATTTGAATAAATTATGACACAGTCATACACTGGAAAAATATAGTTATTAAAGTAAGGCAGAGGTTTGTGTGTGAGTTCTCAAAAGTTTTTGTTGTACATTGTTAAGTAAAATCTATTTACCAATATTCATGATCACCTAGGTTTATTATAACATCAGCCTTTTTTTTTTAACTTTGAAAACCAATAGGAATATAACTTCTTCCTCAAAGAATTAATATTTGGTGCAATATCACATGTTGATAATTTTTTGATATCTAAGTTTATTATGTGCTAAACTGTCACTAAAAATGAGTCTATTTCTTACTACTACATCCTGCTCTTTTTAAATATCTATCTCAAAAAAAAAATGGAGAAAACTGTTTCCAGTACTGTACTTCTCCAAATGAACTTTTAAATCAAATTGTCAAAGTCTAATAAAAAATTGGGGTGGGGAATTCAGAGCACTTTTCATTTATAAATTAACTTGGAGAGATCTAACACATTTACACGCAGCTCTTCAATCCAAGAATAAGCAATGTAT
Organism: Tonatia bakeri; assembly: GCA_004024845.1. Taxonomy (NCBI): domain Eukaryota; kingdom Metazoa; phylum Chordata; class Mammalia; order Chiroptera; family Phyllostomidae; genus Tonatia; species Tonatia bakeri. Next base: position 64,504 of record PVIA01005162.1, read on the forward strand.
TTATGTTTAATCAAGCTTTTTAAAATAAAAGTCAATAGAGTTAACATTTTTTAAAATTCAGATTCCTCAAAGATTGTCTCAAATTTATTTCAATATATTTTATCTTTTGATTTGTTATTTGTAATGAGCTATCTTATCATTTCTAATGCATTTTTTCATTGTTAAAAATGAATGCTATTAATTTTATATCAACTTTGTAATCAGAAATGTTAGTAGAATATCTTTTATTTCATACCATTTCTCATTTAGAAGTAATTCTTTGATTTTTCAGGTAAATATTATGTCAATCTCAAATAATAATTTTGCCACTTTCTTTCCAATACTTATACTTTCTCTTTTTCTAGTGCAATCTTATGTATTAGAATTTATAGAATGATATTAAACACAATGGCAGTGAATGGCATTTATTCTTCTAGACCTGAATAGAGATAAATGTATTGTTTTGTTATTGAGAATGATGTGGTTTTGGGTTTAAAATATTCTATTTCATTTTGATTGTGTGTGTATGGTTTCTTTTTTAAATAAATAAGGAATGAATATAATTTTTTTCAAATACCTTTTCACCATCTCTTGGCAAGGTTGTGGTTTTCTCCAATCAGCATGTTAAATGGTAATTTAAAGATAGTAATGTTGAATAGTCATTTTCCTCACAAAAATTTTACTTGAACATAATACCTTATTACTCTAATGTGATTATTTCATGTACTGATATGTTATCTAGGATTCTGCAAGGACATTTGTGAGTCTCTTCTCTAATTTCCTCTTATTGTATTTTTTCTATTTTATATTAATGTTATGCTGTCTATAAAAAGGAAGTATGTTTTTCTTTATTTTCTGTGTTTTGAAACATCTTAAAAACATCAAAGTGTGTGTTAAAAAATGACAGAATTCAATAAATCATCTGGGACTGGAAACTTAAAGTAACTATGACAATTTCACTTTATGCCATCTATTTTAATTTGTTAAACTTTTGTATCTCTTCTTGTGTATCAGTTTTTTCCTAGTTAGCTCTAATTATTTATTAGAATTAACATTATAGTATATATACATGACGGTTCCATTATAGTAAAGGTATTCTGCCCTTTTATTGAAAATCTGGCTTTTCAGTTTATAACATATTTCTAATGAATAAAGTACTGTATGTGTTAATTAAGCTTCTGTCTAAAATTCAACACAGGAAGATGAGCTGTTGATGGCAGGAGTATCAAAGTAAGCTTCCTGGCTCACTGAAGCCTATTCCCTTCATTGAATAATTACTCTGTGTTAGACATGAGAGATAACAAGAAAAATAAATTTTGTTCCTTGTAATTAAAAAGATCACAGCCTAACTGGTAGGAGGATCAGATAAATCAATAATTATTTGGAGTAGAGTATTGTTTATCATCGACATTCAATTGTTGTGCAGAGGGGGGTTGCTCATTTAGCCTGTGGATGGTGGTTATAGCAACTATTAATCATCGGTGTGTGCACCAGTTTTCCTTAAGACTATATGCTATTTTATAATGGAAGTGGAATTTGGTTACAACCAAAAGAAGAGTAGAAACAAGTAAAGGACAATTGAAATCAAATTTGAATCCGGAGTCTACCACTTTCCAGCTTCAGGCCCTAAGCTTTTGTTTCCTCATCAACATAACAGAAAATAACATCTAAAATGTGTGATTGTGAGAAATTAGACTTAATGAACCTGGCACAGTATTTGACACTTAAAACAATGAAGGGAAGATTCTGCTACTAATGGCAATGCACTGATGAACAGGCCAAAAACCAGAAAAGGTTTTGGAAATTGACCTGGGTCAAGTACTCTAAGACTTTTACAAAGTGTTAGATACTAGCTTCTTTTTCAGGAATGACCTGTCTTAAGAGTTATAATTAAATGCCCACTTTGTGATACAGACAAAATTCTTGTTCCTAACGAGTCATTTAGACTTATTAGAGGAATTTGGGAAAGTAAGAAGAGGTTAGGACACATCTAAGCTAAGCTGCAATTGGGGTCTCTCAGGTGGACAATAGACCTTTAGGGAGGACACAGGAGGTTGTTTGTTTCAATTCAAGCCCATCTGTGACTGTAAATTGTACTCTGCTCCAGGCCAGCACACAATGGAAATTAGATTACTAAGAATGTAGGCCACTCGAATAACAAGAGTAGGCAGCATTCTAAATCAGCTTAATATTCAGCTCAATTAAAGAAAAGCCAAGCATTCGTGTCACCCAGAGGTTTGTTCTAGAAATAGTGCTGCAGTTTTCTGTATGGGTGCTGCAATGTGGACATTTCAACACACTGATAAACTTGCAGCTTGACAAGCTCACAGTCTCCCCTATAAATGTGATTTAAAAATGTTTATAAAAGAAGGTTGTAGAAAAGTCTCTTTCAGGCTGTTTTTGCTTAACTCAAGCATTAATGAAAGTAATAGCAATTCAAGCTAAAAAAGATCAAAAACGAATTGCCTGGCAATTTTCAGTATCAGGAGAATGCTGAAATTGGGCAAAATTGAAGACTTTGATGAAAACAGACACAGTTGTTTAGGTTGGTTTCAAATTATGTTAATATGCCAAATAAAAGATTCTCTCTCACTCTAATGAATTCCCATAGTCATTAACTTAAATGTGTTATACCCCTTTGCTACTTGCTTAGATTTTTTTGATACCACTTTCCTGTGCAAATAGATCAGATCTTGTGAAATAAAAAACAGAAATAGAAAAGAAAAACAGAATTCACAATGCACAATATGAAAAACAGCTGCATTATTTATGTTTCAGGAATGCTATATCAAAAGATTCATCCAGTTAAAAACAGTTTAAAGATCAGCCTGAAAGAAAACAATATGTATAACATTTTCTTTGGCTGACATAAAGTAAAATATATATACCTATCTAAGTTTTCATTAAAAAGTGCTTTTAAAAACTTTTAAAAAAAGGAAACTTTTACTAATTCTTATAACCAAGTCTTTTTTTTCTTAAAGTAACACCTAGACATTTTCTTTAATATCCTGGGGATATTTTACAACTCTTATACTATTAATTATGAAATTCATAAACTAAAACTATACAAAACTGACAAGTAGACAAAATATTTCATTTTGATCTTCTATGCAGCAATTAACCACATCCAATGACAATGTGGGATTCACATTTACAAACTTTACATATTTTTATCATTGTAAATGTAATTGCACATGCTTTTTTATTTTTACAAATGAACCATACAGCAGAGGAACAAGTTTTAAAAACATGGGGGATACAAGTCTTAATACCTATATTTTAGGAAATACTATAGGAAAAGCTTCAGTGATAAACACTGTAAAACTGAAAAGGATACAGAAAGAGAGAAAGAATCAACTATCTTTTGCTGTGTAACAAGTCACCAAAGCCTAGGTCTAAAACAATAACCAGTAATCATTTGTTATTATCATCTTATGGTTTGGGGAGTTGATGAGTTCTACTAGGCAATTCATACTAGGGGCCCGTAATGCTGCCGAAGTAAGACAGAGACTGGGGCTCAATCAACAAGGCATGATAATTACTTAGGCTATTAAGTTATCATTTCTAACTAAAATATAAACAGAAATTCTAGTTTTCTCCTTACTCCTCAAAAAAAGTTAAAAATAAGAAAAAACTACTTGTGGATCTCTCTTGATAAAGAAGGCTGCGGGATGTACTTCACCTCTACATAACAAGGAAAATGTATATAGTCAGATTTTGCCTATTCAGAAGAAGTTATTTGTTTGGATGGACTCTCTACTTCAAACTCTTTATTGAGAATTCTTAATACTCTGTCTCGGGTACAAGTCACGCACACTCTCTGCAGTTCTGAGACAATGGAGCAGCTCTCTGATTGCAGAAGAGGTGGGATGAGGTATCACTTGTCCCATCCTCAGAGAAAGGCATGTTGACTCTCTAATCACCTCTTCAGAACAGTAGTCAGGGCTACTTGCTGCCAGTTAGAACAGCTTGCAGTTTCTCCTGGGTCTTGAGTTCTAAAGTAACTAGTTCCTACATAGCTGTGCAGGCATTTGGTAAAGTCTGGGTAAGTTCTCCCCTGACCCTGACACTTTGCCCCAGCTGATTGTCAGAGTCTAGTATGGTTGCTTTTAAAGTGAACAGACCCATAGGGAAGACAGTTATGAAAGCTCATGGAGATGGTTCTTTGAGAGCTAAGTACTAGGAGACTAAAGCATTGAGGCCACCAAAACTGAGCGTTAGGAGAAACTTGGAGTACATGTTTTTGTGTCTAAAATTCCTCCTGTATAACTAATCAAAAATTGGATTTTTTGTTGGGCACAGAAGTAAGTAGATTATCACACAGGTGAGGATTAAACATTTAGAGCAGAGAGGTGTAAAAGAAGCAATCTTCTTCGGTTGACAGTGGAAGTTACTAGAGCCAGTGAAACAAAACCTCCAAGTATCTATGGAGAGTGTCCTGAGTTAGTTTTGACTACAGGAAAAAAAGTGATAGAAATGAACTCTGTAGAGGTACACTATCTAGAGAATGGTTAGCAACACCAGAGTGCTCAGGGGCACAAAACCATAAAGATGAAATCATTCTAGGGGAGAGGTTATAATATAGGGTGTGATAAGATAAGATCAATGACTGATGCTATTTTGATTGATCATCTAAAGATATAATGATCTGAATGTGAAAGATAGTCAATTGATATTTAATTTGGCATTGGCATGAACATAAACCTTTAGCTTATACTAACAACAATTTCAGATTTCTATTTATCTAAGAATGGTGACTAAATCTTGAATGCCAGTTTAGCTTCATTAGACAGATCTGCACAGTTTCTTAAAAATGCAAATTTCTGGACCCTAACTCTAGAGATTCTGATTTAATAGGTCTGGTTAGAGCCTAAAACCTTTATTCTACAAGCTCCCTAGACACTATTGATCCATAATAAACTTCAGAACCAGTAACAGGCTACTAAAGCACTAATCAACTGGAAAGCATCTATCCAATCCTAAACTAGTCTTGGTGGTTTTTAAGAAAACTTCAGAATACATGTCTGCATTCTACATGTTTCATCTTGAGAACATGACTCATCAGATTATAAACACCATGCATCAAGGATGATGATTTTCCAATTCACCATTTTCCCCTAGGCCATAGTATTGGTACATAACAGACAATATGTATTTGATAAATTAACAAATCACCAAATTGTTGAATAAATTAATATTTAATTTCCAAATGACTTTCTAATGCTACCAGATATGGGACATTTATACCATGGAATACTATTTGGCAAAAAAAAAAGTAAAAAATTTACCCTTTGGGACAGCTTGGATGGACCTGGAGAACATTATGCTAAGTGAAATAAGCCAGGTGGTGAAAGACAAATACCTTTGGATTTCACTCATATGTGGAATCTAATGAACACACGGAACTAACCAGGGAAATGGGCATAGACTCATAGATGGAGAGCAGGATGACAGCTAGTGGAGTCGGGGGAGGATGGGAGTGCGGAGATGGAGCAAAAAGGGAAAAGGACTCATGGACATGGACAACAGTGTGGTGATTGTTGCAGGGAGTGGGGTACAAGGAGACTAAATGGTAAAGGAAAAAATGCAATAAGATTAACTTTAAAAAAACATACATGACACACACAAAGAAATGGAATTATTTTATTCTTTCTTCCTTTCATTCATTCTTTCATCAGGTCACAAAGCAACAGACAGTTATTGAGAGCTTATTGTTAGATAGGCATTATGTGATACACTAACAATGTAGCAGTGAATAAAAGTGTCCACTTTCCCTATGGTTATACTCAAATTCAGTGCTTAATTCTAATAAAAAAATAAAGCATTCTGAAACTCCAAAATGAGAGGCATTTGTTGAGTACCCAAGTGTCTGCATTTTCCGCAGAGGTGATTGTTATGCAGCTGTGAGTAACTGCAGTGAAATCCCAGACAACATTTCATGTTCACTGTGACTTTTACAGCTGAAGTTTGGGATCTGGTTCATCTATTATATGATCTGTGTGGGGCTGAATGCCCATTTTTCTCATAAGAAAAAATTTGAGTGAATACTCTCAGAGGCAATGCTTTCAAATCCATGACCTCGTCACCAAAATACATTCTCTACCAGCTCTCTGATTTTTCAAACAAAGGACTAAGAAAAAAAATCAATCCTAAAACACACACAGGTGTACTAATATGTTCCTAGTCATGCATATGGAAGTGTTACATTAAGATTGAAAAGAATACACAGGGAAAATTGGCTTAGGTAAGCAGGATAACTGTGGAATTGTAAATTACAGAAACAGTCAAAGCAAATCAGAAACTAATTTCAATCTATTTCCTATGGCTCAAGTATTATCATGGAAAATTGTTAGAAATAGACCTGGCACCTTATTTCCTTGGCAGGATGATGAAACATTTACTTTTTCATTGCCTTCTTAGAAAATCTTATCGGAAAAAACATCTGCCCCTAAAATGTCACCTTTCTGCAGATTTTTATGTCATTTTCATACCAAGCTATAGTCTTTGAAACTGTTCTGTTTATCATTTTAGAAATTTTGTGAGTACCCTACCCCTGCCTGTGACAGGGGTTCTTACCTGGATTTCAATTTTTAAATATCCAAAGGAGTTTTAAACAATGGACATAAAGCAGATAATGATATTGTGAATAAGCAAAACCAGATCAGCACACCTTTTACATGTGCATATTTTGTGATAATATGAACATTTTCATATTCCTCTACTTAAATATGGAAACAGTGAGAGGAATTTATTCTACCTAATTCATAGCCTCAGTTATAAAGCCTATTTCATTTTATTGGGGGGAGAGTTTCTTAGAGAAGCATTTTACAAAAATGAAATTTATTTTGATTATAGTTTAAGAAAAAGAAATTTTTATATAAAGAGACTTCATTATACCAGGTCAAATATTTCAGTGGATCTTAGAGTTTGTTCATAACAGGAGACAACAGTGAAAATTATCCCCCAGTTACTTAAATTAAACCCTTAATTTCCTTTAGGGTTTTTATAACTCAATTAGAAACATTCACTAATAATTTCAAGACTATATAGGATGGTTGCTCACCTCAATTTGGTTAATTTTATTTTAAAATTATGTATTATGTGATGATATATCATAATCTGAGCAAAGGAGCTGACATACCAGATTGCACATTTTATTTATTTATTAAGTTATTTGAATTAGAACTTTCAGATTCCTATCTGAATGTTTATCAAAGATCAAAGAAAATTATGACTCATTCCAGGTGTGTTGGATTCATTTTGTCTTCAATGAGGCATTATCATGTAGGTTTGTGGGTGGTTTTTTTCCACATGATCTATGAACAGAGAACCAAGGCATGGCCTCTCCTAAATGGCACAGCAATGCACTCTGAAAAGAACACTAATCTTATTAAAAAGTGATGAACAGGTCTGTCGGTTTATAAATGTCATACCCATTTTGTTTCCCCATGCTTAAATAGATTTCAAGCAGGGAAACTAACCATCTGAATTCTAAACTAGCTCTCTCTCCATAATTACTTGCAATATCTGAGTTAACTTTAGGTCAGAGCTCTAGACATTTACAAGACTAATGTAAATATGAAAGAAAGGATGTCTCATAAAGTTTCAGAACTACCAAGCTAAAGTCCTGTTCACTGTTTTCTAGCATTTGTTATTGTTTTCTAACACAGCAGTAATATGTGATTTTTTAATAACATAATGCACATCTCTTTATACAATAATTGATGCTAGACCTCAACGGAGAGATAATTAAAAGTGTAGTTGGAACTGAAAGAAAGTGTAGGAAACCTATGACAGATTTCTCTTCCAGTTACATTTATCTTAACCTCACAAAGATCACACGGAGAATGAGTGAAAATCCAGTAAGATCAATGTCATGTGCACTTGAGCACAGAGAGTCAATGGAAGAGATGATTAATTAGCAATTTATCTTCTCTCTAGCCCAGGAAGCTTCACGACGGTGCATTTTCCACGGCAGCCGTGAGGATGCAAGAAATGCTGAAGATGTTGGAAATGTGCTTGGGTGGAAATGAAGGAAGTTTCACTGAAACCTCAAAAAGTGCTTTTAGAAATTCAAAATAAAGTGGTAAAATATTTTGTCAATAAAACTGTCTTTGACTAGAGGCAGTAAGCCCATCTCCACAGGTGATTCACTGGTCCATTAATCAATAGAGGAACCAGAAAGACCCATTAAAACACAAGTCTCATCCTGTACCTTGTCTGATCCAGACTCTTCACCAGCTGCCTTCTCATTCAGAGTCAGCCGCTGTGGTTTTGGACCCACAAGACACCACAAAGCCTTTTGCTCACCCTTCCTGCTCTACCCTGCTCCTCCTCCCTCTCCCCTGGCCCCCTGGCTCTTCCTTGAACAAAGGAAGCAAGAGCAGGGTTTTTGCTTTCCTGCTTCCTCTAACCCACTCCCCCCACTCCTGATTTCAGTGTGGCTCACATCCACACCCTCAGATTGTGCTCACCTTTTTAACGAGACCCGTGCTGACCACTCAATTCAAAAGCTGCAATCCTCCTGCCCTGCAGTTAACAATCCTTACTTTCCTGCCCTGCTTTATTTTTTCTCCACATCATGTATCACCCATAGACAGGACCAGCCATATATCTTACTTTCTCTTACTCGGAGGTAAAATCCACAAAAGCAGGGGTTTATTTGGTTTAGTCCCTGCTGCCTCCCTAGCACCTAAAAAGATTCTTGGCAAATCAGTGTCCAATTAACATGGTTGTATAAGTAAATTAATGAGGACCACAAACCTCAAATGTTCTGAGAATATTAGCACAATCGTTAACTATGTTTTGCTAATTCCCCAGTGCCTGTTTCCAAACTCAGTGTCTCCCTTCACTTAGTAGCCACGTGGTCTGCCTGTTGCTACTCCATCTTGGTTTTCTCCCCACTATCTGAAACTTCAGTTTACCAACCAAACCATTTTTCCAACCAAATGTTACCAGTTCTATCCAACATCTTTCTCTGAAACTCCTGCATATGAAAATCCATTATATCTTCACGTTACAACTCATATAATTTCTTTCCTTCTATTCTTATTGCTCCAATCCACACTGTCGTCACACTCGCCTAGCCTATTTCTAGAGATTTACCATCTGATCACCTCACCTTGATTTCTCCCTGAACCAGTCTAGTAAAGGCAAAGCTGTGCTTTCCAAAAACATAACGATTTGGTGTTTGATGCTATTATACTGAACAGAGATGCCTGCAAATGGCTAAAAGAGTAAAACGTATTTCCCAAAAATACTATTCTTACTTTTTCACATGCTCAAAAATATCACTCAAAAATGTTTTCAACATTCTGTGTACCTTTAAATATAAGCCTTCTACAATTAATCCCCAACTTTGTCTCTATCTACCTACTTTTTTTACCTTAAGCCTCTGCTCTTGCTAATGTTTCCTGAGACTCATGTCAAAGGAAACTGTGTGTGTCTCCATGTGCACCTTATTGAGAAGATTATGCCATCTCTCCCACCTGCCACTCACCTAAATCCCATCTAACTTTCAAAGCCCTGCTAAAGACACAGCTCCTCTTGGAAATATAACAGTTCCCAAAATTTGTATGAAATAAATGCAGTGTGTTAGGTATTCTCCTAAGCATATCACTGGACACAGATATTTAAAAGACAGAATATCACTCCTTGAGCAGTTTCATACTACAAAATTCGGGAAAAGGTGCATGCCCAAATGATCCCCATGAATTTCTATAGTGATTATCACCTGTATTAACAACCTGGCTGTTATATAGTTATATGTACCTTTATTAATCACTTTATGTTTCACTTATTCAGCACATGTGTATGGGGTCTCTACTTCATGCCTGGCACCATTCTAGGTGAAGAGACAGCCATGACCAAAATGAGTTCCTCCTCCCAAAGACTCACAGTCTAGTGGGTAGAGACAGCTAGTAAGCAATGATCAAATGCATTACTGGTCTAAGTTGTATAAGCATGTGCAAGTTGGTGATAAGTGTCATGAGGAAGAATAAAGCAGGAAAAGGGAATATGGTGAATATAAATATTCTCTACTATGGGGTTAATTACCAAATTTATGTATCTAACGTTTCAGCAGAATCCTAACAGAAGTGAATGAGTCATAGTGACATTTTGATAGAAGTAACCTAGGCAGCAGAAGAAAAAATGCAAAAAAAAAAAAGGCCAAGGCCAGCAAGCACATGGTGTTTTCAGAGGCCAGCGTAGACGGGCAGGGGCAGGGTGAGGGAAATGGCAAATGAACTGACAGAGCAAAGTGCGGCATCACAGACGGTCTTGGGGGATTATGTCTTCAGGCTACCTCCCCAGCTTCCACGCGAAGTTCCATGAGTAGAGAACCATCTTACACACGCAACTTGAACTCTGCCATAGAATGTCCAGTGAGACCTTGCACGGTTAGACATTTAATAACATTAATTCTAACAAGAAACTGCCATTTGAACACAAAGAAAATTTGTTGCAAATACCTTTATGTTCCTCAAATGAGAACAATTTACCCATGGACACATGAAATAAATTGTAGACCAACTGAATTACCCGATCCAACGTGAATTCATAAAATTTAGGCCAGAGAAGGAATATTCCTAAAAATTTATGATATCTCTCTCTTTCTTTGCCACATTCCCCCTAAAATTCTAAATCTTTTATTTTTATTGTACATAGGTGGGATTTTCACTTGTTCGTTAATCCTTAGTTTCATTTTTTTAGACACACCATCTGCAACTTCAGACTGTCCCATGTCACAAATGTTAGTGTGCAGTTAGTCATCCATTAAACAGCCATGACTGAGTGCCAAGTATCCTCTACAGATAATTATCTAGACACTGGGATGCAAAGACATGGTGAAGATTCGTGTATAGACATTGGCATTAGAGAGTCCAGTCTGATTTGGAATCCCTTTATTAGCTGGGAGACTATGTTTATGAAAGAAGGATAGGAGCCCTGACCTGTGTGGTTCAGCTGGCTGGGCATCATTCCACAGAGCGAAAAGTCGCCAGTTCACCAGTCGGCATGTGCCTTGGTTGCGACCAATCGATATTTCTCACAGGGATGCTAGTCTCCCTTTCTTTCTCCCTCCCTTCCCCTCTCTCTAATAATAAATAAAATCTTTTAAATAAAAAGGATAAGAATAGTAAACTCATAGAATTCTCATGAACCTTTAGTAAAAAAATTCATATAAAGTGTTTATCATAGGACAATACTATAGTAAAGGCTCAATAAACATTAATTATTAAAATAGAAACTGATTTTAGATCATAATTATATTTAATGTACTATAATTTTACTTATGTACAAAGCAAATAAGATGCACAACTTAAATTTTACTCTCCTCATCCCTACCTGGTCTTTTGAGCTTTGTCTGCAGGGAAACCGCTACCTGCACATTGGCCCAAGGCCTGCAATCAGTGAGTCTGGAGCAAAACCCTTCAACATCACGTTGATACAGTCTCTTCCTGGCAACACTCAGTATTCCCATCATTGCCCATCATCTGTAAGGCACTCACAAGGAAATCGAGGTACAATAATGGCTTTCTAAATGATCTTTCTGCCTCTGGTCTTCCTTTCTTCTAATATGTAAAGTACATCATCTGATATTAGTAGTCTTTTTATCATATGTTGTGTGAATTACTTAATAAAGAAAACAAGGTAAGTGATCTGTTACAAATGTAAGTCTGGCATAAAAAAGAAGAAAGTTCAGCATTTGTGACAATATGGATGAACTGGGAGGACATTATGCTACATGAAATACGCCAGACACAGAAAGGCAAATACTGGGCAATCTCACTTCTGTGCAGAATCTACCAAAGCTGAATGCACGGAATCAGAGTAGAGCCGTGGTTGTTAGGAAGGGAAGAGGAGAAGAGGCATTGGTCAAAGGGTGCGAACTATTAGTTGTAAGATAAATACGTTCTGGGGGTCTACAGTGCAGCTTACTGGCTGTAGTTAATAATACTGTATTGTGTACTTGAAATTTACTAAGTTGATCTTAAGTGATATCACCACCCAAAAAAAAAAATTACCCATGTTTTTCAAACTGTAAGATGCACAGTTCCCCACCCCCCAAATTTGGGAGGAATAATGGTTGTTAATCTGCTGTTGAGTTCTGTTTACATTTACATTGGTGAAATATTGTTATTTATGTTATTAAATATTTTACCACATTTTTTGTTCAGATTTTTTTTTCCTCCTCTAAAACCTGGGTGCATCTTATGGTCAGAAAATATAGTGAGTATATGAGTTGATGGATATGTTAATTAATTTGAGTGTGATAATCATTTCTCAATGTATATATGTATATCAAATAATGTACACTGTACACATACAGATACACACACACACACACACACAATTTTTATTTGTAAAAAAAGAAAAAGAAAAAAGACTGGCAAACACACTTGGTTCTTTATCATTAAATGATGTGCTTTTCTCTAACCTTGTTTGTCTGAGTGGCAAGTCTTGGAACAAGCCTCTCTTCAGTCAGCCTGCCACCAGCTTACCTGGAGTGAAAATGATCAGCTGCCTCGGGCAGGTCCCCTGGCTACAGCCTTGTAGGTGTGACGACACCAAGCTAGTCTTCTTCCCCGGGACTGTAACGGGAAGGTTAGGTTTTCTCTACTTTCTCCTTTACGGACCTTTTGTGTCCTTTAAATCCATAAGCTCCAAAAATGCCCACTGATAGCTATAGAAGAAAAACATGTCATTGTCACTGTAAATGTCTTGGTATTCTGTGTTTCTTTTACCAAAAAATGAATAAATATAACACTCATGGGGACACATGATATCTCAGTGTGGCGGTGATGCACACTGATTTTCCATTCATTTTATTCGGCTTATTCTTTCAGTTTGGCAAAAACCAAAGGCCAAATGTCAAAGTAACTTGGGAAACTCCTGAGAACGATGCTGTTTTAAAATACTTTTAACCATTCAAGTAGAGTTTACAGTTATTTAGTAAAATTATAAATTAATTTATTATCCTACTGTGCTTTTTTAATCTAGTATAGTAAGCAATGTGGAAATGAGTTCATCTGCATAATTTCTTTACTCTGTATGTGATGAAAGAAAGATTTCTCTTTAAAAATGAATGGCTAAAGCTACACACTTAAATATAATCTTTATTTTAGCTGCTAACTGCTATTATCAACATGTCACAACTATATTAGTAGGTTTTCTTGCCCTTTCACCCAAGTTAAAAATTTATAAAATTCTTACTCCAGAAATTAATTCTGCTTTACCATCACTTAGATGAGATTCTTTTGTTTGTTTTCTGCTTACAGTGCCTGCCTAATTCCCTGCTATCCTGCAAAGCACAGTATGTGGCACTTGAAATCCAGAAACTTTTTTTGAATTAGAAAAGCTCTCCCTTTCACCAAATAGCTTTAAATAAGATGTTGGTCCTAAGGAACTGCTCTAAAATGGGGATGGTAATTCCCACTTTTCACATTTCTCTTAATACAGAGTATTTCTTGCCAATTCTGAGAATGGAAGATATTTTTTTTAATTTGGAAAAGCACTTGTTTCCTCACCAATAGTATAAGAGGGGGTTTTGTTGTTGAATGGTAATTAATTTTTTTCCCCTGCTTTCTGTTTAAGTATGTTCTTAATGTTTCAATTGGGTAAAAGATTTTCAAAATATAGGACAGGACTCAGTCACTGATAACAGAAGCAAAATTAGACAAGTGGGACTAGAAAAAATGAAAAAGCTTCTGCACAGCCAAGAAAACAATCAACAGAGTGAAAAGGCAGAGTACAGATGGGAAAAATATTTGCAAGCCATATACCTGAAAAAAGGCTAATATCTAAAACAAGGGAGTGTGCAAAAGTATCCTCACATTTATTTGTATGAAAAACAATACAAGAATTCATAAATAATAATAGAATAATAAAATCTTTTGCATACTCACAATAGTAAACCTACTTTTGCCCATCCCTGTATATAAGGAACTCCTACAATTCAATAGCTAAAAAGATAAATATCCTGACTTAAAAATGGCTAAAGAGTTGAATAGAAATTTTTCCAAAGACAACATACAAATTGCCAACAAGTATATGAAAAGATGTTCAATATAACTAATCATCAGGGAAATGCAAATCAAAACCGCAATGAGATACCACCTCACACCTGTTAGCTATTATGAAAAAAACAAAAGACAAGTGTTGGTGAGAATGTGGAGGAACTGAAACCCTTCCACACTGTTGGTGGGATGAAAACTGGTGCAGCTGTTCGGAAAATAGAATGCAGGTTCTTCAGAAATTTAAAAATAGAACAACCTTATGATTCAATAATTCCACTTCTGGGTATTTATAAAAAAAAACTGAAATCAATATCTCAAAAAGATATTAGCCTTCCATCTTCATTGCAACACTATTCCCAACAGCTAAGATGTGGACATAACCCAAATGTCCATTGACAGACGAGTGGATTGAAAAAACATGTACAAATACAATGGAATATTATCCCACCTTAAAAAATAAGGACATCCTGCCAAACAAGGCAGCGTGGATGACTGTGGAGAACATTATATAAGTGAGATAAGTGATTCACAGAAGGACAACAACTGGATAAGATATCTAAAATAGATCCACAGAAGCAAAAGACAAAATGGGTTGTATCAATTTTTCTCAAAAAGTTCAATCAGAGCAGAGTATTCACAGAAGCAAAGAAAAGAATGGTGCTTGCCAAGGGCTGGGGTGGAGGAGTTGCTAATCAATGTACATAAAACTACAATTATGAAAGATGAATAAGTTCTAGAGGTCTGAACTTATTATCATTGTTCCTATAGTAACGATACTGTATCGCAAATATCATTATGAAAGAAGATATCATGTTAGTTGTTCTTACCAAACCAAAAAGAAAACACAATTAAAGAGGCTGAATAGTAAAGTAAAAGTTAATAAAGAGGGGCCCCAGCACATGATTTAGTCTTCATCCTGTCCATTTCTTTCCCTACCTCCCTCCTTCCTTTTACAACCATAGAAAAGGTCAGAAAAGCTTGACAAAGGGCAAAGAGCAGAGCTACAACTCTGTCAGGTGGCAGGAATGAGCCATGTATTCTATCAGCTTTTCTCAGTATTTTCTACTAAAGTGAATATTCCAAAGGCCTGTGGAAGACATTAAGTAAGTCTACCACAGGGTGTCGAATGGTCCATCCTGAAGCCAACTGTTTGTAAACCTCAAAATTTATTATTTTATAGCTTTCAAATTAATGTGGATTTTGCATACTATATTCTAAGCTACATTTTGGATAAATGTAGGTAAATACACACACACACACACACACACACACACACATACAATACATACAACTGCTTAGTTTTCAAATTTACTCCTTGAAAGTTACACCATGTTTTACATAAATTCTTTGACTTTTTTCCTTACATAATAACTTTTCACCTCAAACACACAAAATCAGTATACTGTAAAAGTGTTATTTCTAGAATACAGGTGGAGGCAGACAATTTACTTGTCTTTGTGGGTTCTGGTCACATATGAAAGAAATATGCCTGTGTTTGAATGAAACCCAAATGTCTTTATTTGGTTACACACACCAAACCAAGGGAACAGAGTGGTAGCTCATGAGCTTCTGTGTATAAGTGCCATTTCCACGTGTTTTGAAACTGTTATTTTTTTTTTAGCCTTTATTTTGCCCTAAAGATATTTTTCTCTTTCACCTTAATTAGTGAGACAGAATGAAATCAAGTGCAAACATACCAAGAAGAGAGACTCACTACTTAGATTTCACTGTGCCTTAAACAGAGCACTTTTGTAAGTTTTTTTTATTGGGTAAAGACTAAAAATGGGAACTTCTGCATGGAACAGTCTTTAGAATCAGAGCGCCTCTATTTTGGCAAAAAATGACATGCACTCTGAACCAGAGCTATACTCTGCCAGCTCAAGTTCTGTCAAATTCTATTCTGGGACATCAATGAGTTTGGGTATATTTTTGAAAGGTGCCCTTGCTGAAAATCCTGTGGGCAATCAATTACTCGTGTTCTCCTGTGTGTTTTTAATACTCTAACAAGTGCCACTATGATAGCTCTTACCACGCTCAGCCCAACTATGGAATCAGTTGTCTACACCTCTAGTTGTCCTGCTAGACCCTTGAGCTCCCCAAGATTAGACCGGTTGTGTCAATTTTCTATTTTATTTCTTATCAGCCAAAGTGGGAGTGCCTTGAACAGTGTTTAGTGCATAACGACTACAAGAAATGACTAACAAATTAAAATGTGCAACTGCTCATTAACTGATACAATGAAAGACATATCCCTTTCTCGGGAAGTAAATTGTGAAAACAACCAATGTTCTTGCATGAACACAGGGAGCCATTTTCAAGGACCCTTATACTGCACGAGTAGTTTTGAGTTCTGAGAGGCCACTGGCATACTGGGATTGCTTTTATGAAAATTTGCACCAACTACTTCCTATTTTGTTTTGCAGAAAAAACAGCTTCTCCTTCTCTTTTCCAAACAGCTACTTTAGCTTTATGCGATATGTATACTTAACACTGCAAGAGGTTTTGTTTCTTTTTCCTTTCCCTTGGAGACTAAGAGGCACTGAACACGTGTTGCTCAGAGTGCAGCTTGAGGGGAAACGGTCTGAGGTGTCACATGATGGAGTCAAGAGTCCCCATTCCTTCTAGGAAACCTCCCATAAATCACTTTGCAGGAAAGCTTATGTAACCTTCCATAAGCCGGGAGCATGTTTTCCTTGTGAACTTTATGGCATTTGCCATAATGAATGGATGTTTCCCCACCCAGTTATGCTTAAAACATTCTTGCTACTGGGGGATACCCCAGATATTAAAGGCTCAGTGGAATATTCTCTGCTTCATTTAGTCATTCCAAACAAGCTCCTGACATCTGAAATTAGAAATAAAAGGGCTGAAGCACTTCAAAGGAAACAAATTCCACTGATATCCTTATTTCCCCAGGAAAAAGAAATAATATTTCAGCATGGCAGCTGCTCCAGATTCCAAATCAGGCCACATGTTTGGTGACAGCTGCTGACACAAGCAATTTCCTCAGATTATATCTTTCAGTACTTCAAGCTGAAGTAGCCAAGTCTTTCCCTGCAGACTGAATTTTAACTTGAAAAATGGTCCCACTTGGTTCTCTCAAGGTATCTATAAAGCAACAAAAATAACAAACCTACAGACCTACTAATGTATTAAACAATTTACAGTACCTCAATAAAATGCACAATAAAAATGTGATGAGTAATTATTAGAAATGTTTTCTTGGGTTGTCATAACAACTGGACAATTTACACTCTTGAGAAATATCTAGAACCCCACCTCTGAAAATCCAGGCCTGGCAACTGTGGCATCTGAAGCTTATTAATTCACCTCTCTGTATCCAGCCATTACTACTCATAACTCATACTGGTCAAACATAAAAACCAGACAACATACTCAATTTGATTTAATTTTTTTAATTTTTAAAATATATTTATTGATTTTAGAGAGACAGGAAGGGAGGAAAAGAGAGAAAACAAAGCATCAACATAAGAGAGAAACATCAATTGGTTGTTTCCCATACACGCCCTGACTAGGTATCCAACCTGCAACCCAGGTGTGTGCCCTGGCTGGGAATTAAACCCCTAATCTTTTGGATTCCGGTATGACGCTCTAACCAACTGAGCAACACTGGCCAGTGCTAAGTTGATTTAATTTTTAAAAGATGTTCAAAATCTTTTAAAAAGTATGAAATAGCTTACTGAAATGCATGTAAATACTGGAGATTTCCTTATGCTCTGGAAGACTGCAAATAAATTTGTAATTAATGAGAAAGAAATGGTACTCTTCAGAGAAGAAAAGCACAGATGCCTAAAGAGAATGGAGCTGTGTTTGCCCAAAATGTGAAGCTCTGAAGGACGAGTTCCAGGATGAAGACAATGCAAGTTCTTTGTAGCACAGGCATCCTGCTCTGAAAATGGTCAAACAGCCTCAGGTGGCGATTTCCTTAGAACATAATTTCAATGTCCAATACTATTTCAAGGTGGATAGATTGTAGTAAGCTTCAGCCTAAAATTTTATCCCTAAAAAGAAAGATGTTTTCCTTTCCAGCAGAGATTATTATTATTTTATAATCCATGTTAGGTGTTTATTTATTTAAATTATTTTATTGTTGTTCAATTACAGTTTGTATTTTTCCCCCACCATTCCTCCCACCCCCTCCAAACCCACCTCCCTCCCTTGCTTCCACCCTCCCCCTTGGTTTTGTCCATTTGTCCTTTATAGCAGTTTCTGAAAACCCTTCTCTCTTCTGTCCCCTCCCTGCTCCCCTCTGGCTATTGTTAGATTGTTCTTAATTTCAATGTCTCTGGTTAGTTTTTGTTTGCTTTTTTCTTTTGTTGATTATGTTCCAGTTAAAGGAGAGATCATATGGTATTTGTCCCTCACTGCCTGGCTTATTTCACTTAGCATAATGCTCTCCAGTTCCATCCATGCTGTCACAATGACATATTTATTATTTAATGAGGTATAAAATGATACACCTTGGGTTTTTTCAATTAATAAGAAACAACCTATTGAAGAAAAAGATGTGGTTAGAATCTATGTCACTTCAATCTTATCTTAGGTCTCTTTTACCCCTTGCTCTTTTATTCTGAATATTGACCTATTAAAAAGAAAGTATACCCAGAAATGATCCTATTGAATTCATCAGAAATAAGTATCCTAATTAGAATTAATTGAGGGCCATTTTAGATGAAGGGGAACAATCAAATGTGATCATTTTATGCAATAAACAACTGAGCTGAGAAAAAAATGGATGGTCTTTAGTTTAGTTACAGAAACATATGTTATGTAGGGCAACTTGAAGGAAATCTGGGTGACATTCCTAGACTCATGTGGAGGTGAGGGACCACAGACATCTAGATTAACCCCATATTAGAATTCCAGGTTTGAAAGCCTTCTTAAAGACCACCCATTTCAACTGCCAAACTAGGGCCAGAATTTTTTTCTAACATGTTTTTCCATGGTGTTACCTAGCATGTACTAGAATATATTCATTAGAATTCTTTGTTAGTAGCAAGTAATAGGAAGCAACTAATTAGCTTAAATAATAAAAAGATACTTTATTGGTTCATATGACTAAGGTTCTGAAGTAGACTGGATTTCAAGGAAGTTTTAATTCAGTGGCAAAGCAAAGCAAGACCATCATAGAGCCGTGCCTTCTATCCATGTCTCTATCTGGTACTCTATGGTGTCAAATCCTCCTGAAGGTAACTCCTCTTGTGGTTAGCAAAGAGTCAACAGTCCCCAGGGCGACATGCTACTGTCTACACCTCCAGAAAGAACACTGTCCTGTCAATCAACACAAAGTCCCAGGCTTGCTGTGATAGGCTGCCTTAAGTCACAGGTTCATTTGACAGCCAAAAACTCCAGCCCAAGAGTTGAATCAGCCCTTTGGCTTAGCCATGGTCATGGGCTCCACTCTTAGAGTCAGGATTTAAATTAGCTTTTTAGGAACTACATGGATTCCAATGTTAAATCAGGAACTCTGAGGGAAAGTGAGTGCAAGAGACTAACTGTGTCCAATGATGGGGATCTCCAGGATCTATTGCTTCCAGTCTTTGGGTATAGCTGCGAGCCAGAGATTATAACAACCATTCAAACCTCATACATTCTAAATAATAATGTTTCCCACCTCAACTTACCTAAACAAGGCATTAAAGTAATCACATCTACGTTCAATTTTCATCACCCCAGAAGAGGTCTCTTAAGTGAGAATTCTGGCATGTTACCTGTAAACACTACTGATTTTATCAAAGGGATGGCACTAAGAAAATGAGGTCACTGATGAGTGGACTGTGGATGATTAGTAGTAAATTTCATGTGGCTTGCCTCTATCTGAGCTATTAGTGAAGCTGCAGCTGACACTTAAAATTTGGAGGCTAACAGCTAAATTTTAATGATGGGTAGCAGGCATGTCTTGTAAAAATGTACATGCCCTCATAATATTCAGAGAATGCCACACTTGTGCATGGGTATGGATATTCCCACATACCAACTCGGTAATTCAGACCTTCTAAGTTGTGATTTACACATTCTTACGTTACTTATGACTCTAAGGTTACCAAAAAAAAATGTGCTTTTATTTGTTGCCTTGACAACCAAGGATTTATTTCCATGACCTGTTAAGCTAGTATATAATCCAAATAATTTGAAAACCAGGAAAACTGAATCCTCCACCTCTTCTTTAGCCTTCAGATCTTCTCAAAGTTGCCTGCCTAATTTATGCATTGGTGTCTTTAAACTGAAGTTTTGTTCGTTCATATGACTCGCTCTGTTACTCAGGTCCTCTCTCAGATCTGCTCGACAAACAAGCCAGGAGAAATTTGACTGAGGAAAGAAAAACAGAAAAGCTTAAAAACTCCTGCTAAACTCTTTAGATGAGATAGTCTTTAATGTAGAATCATAATTGATAAAACCACAGTAGCTTGTCAGTTTCTAAAGATAGTGTGTCTTTTCTTTTTAAGCCCAGGGCTTAGCCCAGTGCTAAATCCAAAGTAATCTTAATGCACAGCAGACAAATAAACAAATGTGACAACCTTTTGACATATTTTGACAGCATATTTTAATAGATTTCCTCTGCTAAATTTTCTAGATGAGGGTAGTGATTTGATGACTCAATTTTTTCATAAGTACAAATGCCAACTGGATGAAATGAAAGATTATCTGGTCAATTATTTCCAGCTACCAGAAATCTTTTAAAAACAAGCACTGGAAAATGGCGCTGGAGGAATGATGACTCTTCTGCTGCTTTGGGGCTTGATATGGCCGATTAGAGACATAGTTAAACAGTTTCCTTAGATATACCATCTAAGCTCTACCAGGCATTATGCCTACACATTTGGTGGCCTCACTTTTGCGTAGTGGCATCTAAACTTTCCTGTCATCTATTTCAGAGTCTTCCTTATTCCGTAACATGGGGAACAAATGGGACTATATTTGGAGACAGAGACTGACAGCCATATGAAGAAACAATATGGAATAAGACCTCTCCCAAGCCAGAGAAATCTTTGATTTTAACAAATCTACAGATGATTATTACTATTCCAAGCCTTATTGAGTCAAATGCTTTAAAAGCCCCTTCTCTCTCTGAAGTTATGTAATTTAATATATGGCCATTATAGAACAAAGAGCTATCTTGCTCAGACATATAAAACAACTTGGAATCATCCTGGGTAAACCCACTACTTCACTATTAACAGTGAATCTGTGGAACTATAATAAACTACAGTGCAAACAAAATTTCCTTTATACAATTCAATGGACCATTTTATGTATTAGCGTAGCTATCTCACACTAATAACAAATGTTTGACTACAATGATGAATGTTTGGTTTTGTTTTTTTTTTAATAAAATGGACTTTTGTTGTCAATCATGTTTCTACCTTCCATTCATGTGGATTAACATACTCAATTGATAATATAGATTTTTGAGTTACATTAAAAACTATTGCCTATATGCCATTCATCTTCCATTCTCTTTTGTGAAATCACAGAGTGAATTATTAAAATGTAAGCTTTATTGTATAAATAAAACTACCTGTAGACAGGGCTAACTGAACAGTCATCCTGTGGATATAGTTTACAGCAGTGACCTGCACTTTTTTGATAGGAGAGAGGTAAGAGGCTTACCAAAAACAAAAGTTTTTCAAAACTGGTATTCCTTATAAAGCCTTATCCTGTGTACACAAATAAGAAGTTTGGAGTTTGGGGGCCAGAGGACTAACAGTGTACTAGACTACCATCTGTCACGTAACTGCTGGGTTCTAAACCTCATTCTTTTGTCCTTGCACCTTTGCAAACTCATAACTTGTTCGGGCCAACAAACCGGGTCTGTACTTGTAGTCCTACCATTAATCCTGTTATATAAGAACAAGTTTGTCTGGCCACTAACAATTTAATGACAAGACAGAATCTCTTTGTAGTCAGTGCACAATTGCGAAGCTGTGCTGCCCAGAAAGAACACTTGAACGTTGACATCTCTTGCTCAACTTTTTCAGAGTGCTTTAAATTTAGTCAACTCATTACTGCCACATTCTTGATGAGACATGTAGATAAATGCATAGAGAATAGGAGTTGATTGAGATAGATAGCTATGGAAGGAGATAAAATTGAGTTAATGTGGACTAAATCAAGCCCTTGGAAATTTTCACAGGCTCCTTAAAAATGAAATAAGCAACAGACAGAAAGTGATTTAAGGTACTGTACTTTATTTCTTAGATGATTTAAGGCGCTGTACTTATTTCTTGTATTAAATAAGTAGCCTGCCCCCATGAACCTCTATCAATACTTATTCACAATCACTAGCTATGTAACAGGACATTATGTTCCCTTCTAGTTCATCTTTACATACATATGCATATATTTCTTATTGGATTTTTTCATGTTTGCTGTAAGCATCTTTATGCCCTGTCATCATCTTCATAATCGTCACTGTTAATGGTTGCAGAATATCCAGTTGAGTGGATTTACTATCAGCTTTTTTCAGTTATTTCTGATACTCTGCCACAGATAATATCTTTGCTTGCAAACTTTTCTAATTTTAAGTTTCTCCCTTTATAATAAATGCCTAGATGTGTTCATATTCAGAAAAAAAGACTACCTATCAATTTTATAACTCTTGAAAGTTGTTTTTTTTTTTTTTTCAAAAAGAGTGGATCTATTTTCACTGATACAGTAATATAGGAGTGTTTTGTGTTCACTATACTTCTCTAGAGGATGACATTTCCCCCCAGAAATGCTCTTAATAAGACCTGACAGGTAGGTATTTAGTACTTAGAGATGTCAGACGCTACAATGAATGCTTGGGTGTATAATCTCACTTAATCCCAGAACAACTGTATGAAATAGGTGCTATTTTTATCTCTGTTTCATAGCTGAAGCAATTCAATACAGAGAGGCTTAGTAATTTGCACAACTTCACTCAACCTTTAAGCAGAAGGTCAAGGCTCATCTCAGGTGTGACTGGCAAAATTCTTGTTGTTAACCTGTAGATTGTGCTGCCTATGTTTCTTACATATAAATTGTTTAAACATCTGTCTATTTATTTACTTGACATATTTTATTGTTAATCTATATTTATGGAGCATACAATAATATGTGAACATGCTTTTTCCTTCATATTCCAAAATCAGTGTTCCACTACTTAAAATCTACGACGAATATAGACATTAACTCCAAATATACCATATAATTTATATTTAGCTACAGAAAGGCACTGCTTCAGTTTTACCATAAATATGAGGTGAGCTACTTGAATTCCTAATAAAAGCACCATTAAAGTACTATGACATTCCAAAGAGGAATATATAATTAAAGAGTTATATTTCATTACTAATGCCTTAATTTGGGGAGGTGGATGAGAGAGAGAGAGAGAGAGAGAGAGGGAGGGAGGGAGGGAGGGAGAAAGGAAAGAAGGAAGGAAGGAAGACAAGACTAGAAACAGGAAGTCAGAGCTTGAACTTAATTAGTACTCAGCTTATTTTAGAAACCCAGCAATAAGTTCAGAAAAAATAATTGCATCAGATTTTATTAAATATTTATAGAGTTTTAAATTCTATCTACAATTTATTTTCTCTTGGTGAATAAAGTCCCTTTGTATTTGTGACCCAGATCCAATGCTTCTTATGCCAGCACTTAATAGAATTTTAAATAATGATTATCTAGTTTATAATAACTTATATTAAATGCTTCCAATTGGTTTCAAAATGCCTACTGGTATTCAATATGAGGTCAATAGATAAATGCATATTTGAATAAATAAAAAGCCAGGAAAATGCTCCTATGTGTCTAAAAATTATATTGGAAAGATGACATTCATAGAAGTAATATATAAATGAAAAATCCTAAAAACAAATTTTCATAGTTAAGGGAATGGATAAGTACTTATTGGTATATTCATATGACAGACTTCTCTAGAACAGTGAAAAGGACTACAGCTTTTCATGTCACATAGAAGAATCTATGATGTTTTTTAAAAGTAAGTGGTAAAGGAACATATTACTACTCTAAATTTCAAAAAAAGCAAAACTGAAAAATATTGACATAAAACTATAAAGAAAATAAGAGGATGATTAACTTCTGGAGGATGGTGGGAAGGTGGATAGATAAGACAGATACACGGGAGACTTCAAGGTTCCCCTCGCAGGTTTTTCGGTATTATTCTACATGCTTACCTGTTCATTATTTATTTTGTATGCATGTCATGTTTAATTTTTAAAAATGCAAATCCAAATAAGATCCCTTGTGTGCAAAACAAAGGGGTTAAGATTATTTCTAAAATAATAACTAAGTAGAAACTTGTAGTTATCAAATTGTAATGTAGAAAGAAAATTTAGAAATATATTTTAAGTAATAATCCAACTAAGGTTCAGCTACAGAAAAAGTTGAAAGAAAATTTAAAGGAGAATTTACAGAAATTTGTAGAATGGTTGCAGTTTCTAGGGATAAATGATTATTTTTAACAGTAAGAGAAAAATAATTGTAAAAAGACATCACTGACAGAATAAAATGCAGTGTGGAGCAAAAGTAAGTTTACATTTGTATGAAAAAGAATATGATAATTAATAAATAAGGATATAAGAATAAACTGCACTTTGCATACTCACAACTGTAAACTTACTTTTGCTCTACCCTGCATGTAAATATTTTAACATCTGTACTGTGTAAGAGCATAAAAGTCCAAGAAAATATTTTAACAAATAAAATCAAGCTTAGAGACATGTTAAGAGTTCTTAAATTTAAAATAATTCTTAAACACTCAATTAAATGAGTGGAGAATATTACAGAAACATGCCCAATTACTTAATAGAGACCTACAAGATTGCTTCTTTTTGGAATACACTATACTTCTGGATTTTAACTTTTCCAAGACCAAAGAACCACACTGGGAGTAAATAGACTTATAATTTCTATATTATCCTATTTATGTAGCTTCACATTTCACCCACCCATTAAAGGGAAAAGTCAGTAAATACCAACTAACTCCACGAATCCAGAGAAAGCAGACCTATCATTTTACATAATATTATGTTTACCTCTATTCCATTTCTGTTGGCAAGAGAAAATAATCTTGTGAAGGGGAATGACCACAAAGACCACTTCAAGTTATGTATATAAGTTTACATATATTATATATAAGTATATATAATATATATATATATACTTCTGTAGTCATGTCATTAAATTACACAAAAAAAGTCACAGTAGTTTTATTTATTATTATCTCATGAACTGTTTTAGCAGAAAACCATCACTCTGCCCCTGTGAGGCAAAATTAAATTATGGTAATTTGCAGAATGAACCTCCAATTTATATCTCTGAATTCTGAACTCCCCAGAAAAAATAAATTAGCCTTAGGAAAAAATTTTTAAAAATATGGAATGCCTATCAAATTGTTTTAAAATAGAAATGTAAATTAAAGTTAATCACAAATAAGCACATTTTGTTTCTCTAAGGTTAGTCAATAGGAGTATTTACATATATAGAAATGTATCTTTGTGACTGATAAGCTGCATGTTAAATCCTTTGTTCCATTGATGTAGGTGGAACAGAACACATTTGAATATCAACTTTTTATAGATTAATTGTATTTCAATTCCATTATCAATAATATTACTTCTCTGAATCTAGTAAATATATTAGATTATTTTCCTGTAATGCCTTCATCTATATTTATCCTATTGAGTAATTGGCAGAAATGAATTCACACATAATTGACTTAAATCACCCAAGAAAGCATTACTATTGATTTTGATGGTGCTAAGTAGGTGATCTCACATTTACCAATAAATGAAGGAGACCCTATGAAGAAAAGAAGTATTTCCCCCTACCTTTTTATATTGTTTCTCCCTCATCACCATTCACTGGTTATTGTTACTCTACATGCTCTACAAGTGGCCGTGCTGCTGTATATGAAAGTACCGGTATTATGGTTGGGGTGGGGGGAATATGGAGAAGGTAGGCTGAATGATCTGGGTAGAATAATGAAGTTCATGAAGACAAAAGATATACTTAAGACTTAGTAGGTGAGCTGTGGAGTCCTCCTGGGAAGGTGAAGCTTGAATTTTGACATTAAAGATTACTACAACTATTTTCATAACAAAGATATGAAAGAGAACCCAGGACAGAAGTTATTTTGATGAATTAAACAGGGGAAATGTTAAAAATTCAACACATATTGGTAAGCACAGGGTATCAGATAAGTGAAAGTTGATGACGGGGAGTCCGTGTATAGATTGGATTTTAAAACACCTGCAGGAAGGAAGGCAATCAATCTTCCTTCGGTTTTTTAAGAAAGCCTTTCCTTAGGAGGCAAAGCCCATGACTACCAGGTTTGAATAAGAGGGAAAAATTGTTGTACAAAAGTGGAGACATACCTGGAAAGATTTTAGAATTGTTAAAATGGTTCAGAACACTAAAAAGTTTAGTCAGGGAGAGTAGAGTGTGAAGAGATTGTCCTATCACGATGGATGTGGAAGTGTGGGTTTGGGAGCCAGTACTGAAATGGGGGGTTGAACTTCAGGAAAACAAACCAACATCCTACTGGATCATGAACTGAGAACCTGTCTAAGTAGCAAGGGTAAAGGTAAAATACATATAGTCAGACTCACATTTCTTAAAAACATATCCTGCCTACGTAAAGATTACTACCGGTGACAACAGTAAGCATGTAGAAATTTGAGTACATGAATCCCCAAATGGTGGGGAAAGGATGCAGACTGAATTCTTAAGAAAAGCCAACCAGCTGCAATTTATTAGAAACTATAGGTAGGTCTCAAGAAAAGTTTATTCATGTATCCACTATGCATTTCGTTCAGTGAATGATGATGACTTTCACAGACCAGTGGGTGAGGCGGAAGAAAAACCAGCAAACAATGGCATGTGATCCATGCCTTGTTAGAAGAATGAGTACACGTAGGAGGGCACCTAACCACACACAGAATGTCTCTCTGAGGAGGTCATGTTGGTTCTGCTACTATCAAGCAGGTTTCAGATAAGCAGAATTACAGAAATCAGGCACATGGCACAGCTACAGGCACAATATGTGAAAGTATAGCAAAATCTTGGAGCTATAATGTAGTGTAAACTAACAAACAGGTCTTTAGGAATTTGAATTCTAATCCTCCTTCTACCTTACCCAACGTTATCCACCATAACGAACGACTGGTTTTAGAGAAGTCATTTTGTTAGCCTGTGACTAGGTTTTTTGATTGGTAAAATGGGCATATCATCTGCCATACACACCTAATAGGGTGGTTTTTAAGGCTTAATATTGATCATTCTGTCTCTGTATATCTATCTTTCTAACTATTACCATCAAAAACATGAAAAACACCATAAACATGCAAGCTATCTTTATAAGGCTGCTTGATACCTAAATGTAGGTACACATAGAATTCCAAAATAAAGTAGTTAAATTTCCCTTCACTCACTTCTTCACCCACAGACAGTGAATGAAGGGAAAATGGAAGGGAATTTGTTTCTGGGAAATGTCCAAAATGAGAACATGAGTGTCTTGGAACTCTCCATTTGGCAGCTATTTCTGACCGCTAAAGACTTGGATTATATCAGCACTTGGATGTTTTATGATTCTTATTCCAAATACAATTGTCTTTTGGAGGTCTAGTTGGACCAGATCAACATGGCAAAGCAAACCAATGCAGATGAAGAAACGAAAACAAGCTATTGTTGACATGATGTCTGTCTTATATTTATATGGGACTTAATTACTTGCCAAGCACTTTCTCCTATGTTAATTCACTTATCTGTACATCCATTCTTCAAGGTAGGGAGGACAGGTGTCGTTAGTTCCATTTCAAAGGTCAGCACAAACTTTAAACCTGCACTAAGTAACTTACCCAAGGTCAAATTGTGGTGAGGACTACAACTCAGTTACCCTTTTTAATTAAATATCCAGTGGTTGTTTTTCCTATTATGACCAACATTCTACCTAAAGACCAACCTGTTGAAAATGTCACATTCCTTTCTAAGCTCACTGAAATTTCTGCATTATTTGTTGGATAAGTAGTGAATTTTAAAATATTTAAAATGGTTAAAAATTGCCCTTTTTTGCAAATACTGCTTGGTGTTTGTAAAAAATCAGTGATCACTGACTGTGTCATTCTGAAAACTAACATTTAAAAGAGAAGAATATTTTGTTTGTTTTGTGCTTAATCGACCCAATGTAGTCTGAGATATAGATGTATAGAAAGAGACAGATCTGAATATTGGGTAATAATTTACACTGTATTATAAAAGTCCAAGAGAATGGGAAACCAAAAATTGCATTTAAATCTATCTTGAATCCAAAGTGTATTAGAACTTGTATCCTAGTTAATGTATTTATCATTGTATTTTCTAAATATTTAAGTGGAAAGCAGATATGCTATAATAAGAGACTGGAAAACTTTTATCTGGATCTTTTTATCTTCCTGACCTTAGGTATATGCAGAAAAGTCACTGTGGTTTCTGAAATACCTCTGCAGGAATAAAAGAGGATGACCTAGCAACTCTTGGGATGTCATGATTTTGGTGGATTATACAGGAGTAGTTGACTCCCATTTTCAGATCGTTCTTTAAAGAACCCACAGGCAAACAACTCCCAGAGATACACAAAGATAGTTTAAGTCAGTTTTTTTCAGGATGAGCTGTACAGACTTGTCGAGCTTCTGGCGGAGTTTGCATGTGTCCTTCATTAAGTATACGCACCAGCCTGGAGGGGAGTTGGTTCTGCTTGTGCAATTTAGTGTGTTTATACCTTTCTGTTTGACAAAGGGGTTGTTTGTTGTCTAACCCTGCCTGTTCATACAAGTGAAGAACAGATATAATCTTCTCACACTTATGCAACTAGCAGAAAAAGAAAATGAAATTATAATATCCACTATAGAGTTTTATTTCCCATCTTGTATTTTCATATAACTCCAGGATATTCTCCTATTTAACAAGGATTGCAGAGATGATTAAAAATACATACATTTACAGAAAGCACCAAAAGATATTGGTGCATTCCCTAGTCATATTTATGTTGTATTTTTCTTCCCATTTTCAAAATACTTTGAAATATTAATAATGCCCACTTAAAACCTTTAGGAATATAAGTAGAATGTATGTGTGTATATAACTATATAGTCATATATCTATATTAGGTACCTATCACTTCTTAAACGAAATATTAATCCTGAACAAGGAAACTGATGGAATTAGCTATCCTACATAGATAATCGTGGTTTATTTTGTTTCTCTCTACAGACACAACACGGCACGATAAAGCAAGTTTGTACCCAGGGAGCATTGAACACACGCCAACTGAGATCTCTTTCTTCAGAGGTTTTGCTTCAACTGCCTGCCCCACCCCACCACACTTTTTAATTCAGTCCAGGGTCGTTACCACTGAAGTCTTTCTTCTTATTCTAATTTAAATGGGCCTTCTCTGTATTTATAGTTTAGTAGTAATAAAAATAAGAGCTGTTAAGAATATTTAGAGTTACAATTCCCTTATTTTACATACAAGGAAAGCAAGATGCAGAAAGTGTCAAGAACTTCTCAAAGCAACCCGACCAGAACTCCCTTGCCTTCTCTGTGCGTTCAGTCTTGCTTCATTATGCCCTGCTCTTTATCTTTAAATATAGCATGCCTCCCGACCCCACCCTTACTCTACCACTTAATAAAATCCCACCAAATCAACATACCTAGAAATCTTTTTCTTTTATAATCGTACAATTATAAGAAATCATCAACATATTTTCTGATCATAAAAAGTTGGAATATTGATCTCTGTCCCATTTTGTCATTGTATGGAACAGATTGCCTACAAAGTTCATCTTCATAACCATGGCTATTTTACAAGCAGCATGAGAAAAACTGAAGCCAGACGTCAAATTCCTGAGCCTGTCTAGGAAAGTGATTTAAACTGGAGAGTTACAATGACGACTTGGAGCACATGAACTAGGGTGCATTACCCATAAACATGTTTTGATTCAGGAAATTTTGCACATGGGAGATGAACATACTTTATGGGTCCTGTCAGGAAGTCTTCAATAAACTATATTTATCGCACCAACCTCTGATTACTCGTTTGATACCAGCAAGCGAACAGCTGAGTCACATCGTTTTTGGTGTTGTTTTTTTTTTTTTTTTCTTTTTGGCCTGAGTCTTTGAAGCTGGACTACAGCAGAGTCTTGGGAGGCAAACCCACCGTCCTCACATCTGGAAGTATTTCCATCAAAGAAACTACAAAGCACTTTTATATTATTCTATGTATACTCTACTATATGTTCCCTTTCCTTCCTAACAAAGAAAGAAAAAAGAGTAAGTCATCCAAAAGGAATGGGGATCAAATAAGAATATAAATGAAAGTGATTTAAAACTATGCAGTTCTGTGTAAATATGAATGATTATAAATGCGATGATCATAGTCATGAGAAGAAAAATGACCATGTCTTTATTCTTCAATGCTCACAGCCTTCCTACTATGTTCATCAGCATTAAAACATAAATGACTGTATTTCCATCTTTTTTGAAAAAAGCAACTTGCTTGAGAAAAAAAAGATATTCTATGCCAAATTCCTAAATAGATATCTTATGGTATCTAGCTAAGCCAAGTTAGAAATTCACACAAATTATAAGAACAAACAAACACAAGAACATAACCCCAAAATAACAGCAACAAAAAATGAGACATAGCTTCACCAAATTTTGTAGCCAAAAGACTCAGTCAAGGACACCAGACATGGAAGGGCTCACGGAAATGAGGCTTGGCCAACTTTGTCCTCTGGGGACTCCACCCTTCCCTTGCCAGGGCTCATCTCCTCGAGACCTAACACTGTGGTGTTCTCAATACAGAGAGCTATTGATACAGATTCATCTTCGAGTCAGAGAGAGCTGATTACATCTGCTCCTCGTGCAGGTTCTATCCAAAGCCAGGCCTACGAGTCCACAGGTTAGAGGTCTCTGAAGAATCTAATCTTCAGTTAAAAATAACAGAAGTTTAAAATAGCTTTGACTTACAAGCAGGTTTTGCTAGTTTTGTGAGATATATTTATAGGGTTATCAGAAGTCTCTAGTTGTTGGTGAGACAGTACATTTGAATGGATATCTCACATCGACTAACCTTCCTAGATTTTAGTAGTGCTCTCCTTGCTGGAAGGATCAATGATTCAGTTTACTGAAAGTTGATAAGTTGTTAGTCAGCATGGGGTCATTTTAAAAAGCAGTACAGAAATACTGAAAATTAAATTTAAGAAAGGGTGACACTCCTCAACAAGTTTTATAGGCAAAAATTCTATGTTGTATAGAAATCTAATATTCATTTGTTCAATTGTCAGTACACACAAAAAAGAGAAGGGACCTGTATTAGACTTTCCTTAGTTGTGACAAAGTCTTAGTCTCATGAATATTTCATAATTGACGTATTTTTTAAATCAAGCCTCCCTCACCATATCCCTCTCCTCTCTGGTGGTCTCTAGCTTATCTGTGCAGTCGTTCTGTCTTCCTCGCACACAGTTATCATCTCCCTGAGGACCGGCCCATAACCATGAACACTGCAGCCCCTAACGGGCATTATTACCTATGACAGACTATGCAGCCATCTGGGGAAAAAAACAATGATTTGCTTTTACTTTCTTTTCCCCTGGTATAAGCCTTGGAAATTCACCTCTATTATCACCTGATACATAGGCAGTTGGATTTAATATACATTATTCATGTCTGTATGGTTTGTTCATCTCCCAAATGCCTTTCCATGGCTCCTGGAAAGATAGATTTCTTGTGACAGCATGTGCTTACCTTTCATAAAGGGGGTGTAGCGGAAGGAGGGCCGGAAGAAGAAAGGGCAAAACATGATACAATGTCTGTGCTGTGGGGAGGAGGCCATGGCCTTGGTAGGCAAAATACATTGACAGTCACCACGCCCACTGCTGACCTTTCAGATTTGGAAACATATTCTTAGCCAAAGGGCCTTCAGCATTCCTGAACTGCTCTTATTCTCTGACTAGAAAACAATCTTACCAAGGGCTAGTAAGATCGACTGTGCTCGAATGTGCATTGTTTGAACAACTATGATGGTGGCAGAAATAATTTGGCAATCTGAGACATTTCAAGGCAGGCAGACCTGGTGAGCGACCCTTGGCAGAGAGAGAACAAAGAGAAATTGGAGAAGAGTTTACCTACTTGGCAATTTTGCCTATTGCTGGCAGTTACTTTTTCTCGGATCAGAAGGCAGTGGTAGAAAGGACACTGGATATGTTGCTGACAGGACAGAGAAGACAATGTTACTCCAAACAATAACAGCAGCTAAGTTCACAGAAACAGCCCATTGTGTATGGAGTGTTTCCCATAAACCAGGCACTGGCCTTTCCCCTACCACGCTGATTATCACTGTTTAAGTTTCATCGAATTTTAGGTCAGCCCCTCCCTGCTTCCCTTTGCAAAATGCTTTTCTAATTGTGCGTCTGTTCTAGGAGTGCCAGTCTTAGCACTCAGACTTAGCTACAGAAAGCATGGTCACTGAGTTATGTATGCAAGGCCAAGCTTGGTAGTGAACTTCACACACACACACACACACACATGCACGCACGCACGCACGCATGCATGCACGCACGCACGCACACACGGTTCAGAAAAACTGGCAAAGAGTCCAAGCAACTGAAATATTCTATAGTATTTTCCAGTCTGGACACAGGAAAGAGACATCATCCTCTCTAACAACAGAACTGTGAAACTGTGAGCCCTGGAGATGCAAATGACTGCAGCCTTCACCTCGTGAGGACACACACACAAAGAGAGAAGCAGGGACTAGAGATGGAGGGAGGGAGTCTGGGCATCTAAGTGGTCCATAATCCTAGTGTCCTGTAAGGCCAGCTCAACACTCTCCTTTGTACACCTGTTGTGTGAGCCAGTGGTTCCATCCTTTCCCTCAATTCAAATCTACACCCTTTCTTCATTTGCAAAAGTACACTAAACATCTCATTTACTCCTCACAACTTTAAGCCCCAATTTTACCCATGAAGAAATGGCACCTTAAGAAGACAAAATAGTTACCGTCCCTCAAGGTCACACAGCTAATAAGCTGTAGCCCAGCCAGGTCCAACTTGCAGACTCTGAGCTCCTAACTGCTAAGTTATCCACCAGGATCCTTAACCATCCTATGCTTTGTGCTTTAAGAACTATTTTATTGGCTGTTTCTTTTTTTTAATCTTGAGAGGCTCAAAGGAGATAACCTAAGGAACATCACTTTGACTAAGGCAGAATGTCATAAGCAAATGCATCTTCCCACCAGCCCAAGTGCCCGATGCCTGCTGGAGGCTCTCTGGCTTGAAATACAATCTATTCTACATCACACTGGGCTTGTTAAATTCTTTGCTGTTTCTACCCTCTATGTCTTGCTTGTCTGTTTAATCTGGTGATGAACTTCTTTATGCTAGACAAAAACTTACAGATGGTAAATGGTTGCAACATTAATGCAAATTTCAAAACACAGACAGTACAGCCTGAAGTCAGAGCTCATGCACCCTAAACTCCTGTGCCAATGTCAAAGGTGTGAGAAACAGGGTGGGTGTTTGAAGTAACACCCCAGAAAATAAATGGCAGCTCCCAGAATCCTTGAAAAAACTAATATTGCATCACTCAAGAGTAATGTAAAAATGTCTTACATGCAATTGCCACTGACATGTAAAGATAAGGCGATGATGTATCTGACAAACGTGCAATCTCTGAAAGAAAAATACTATTTCTTCATATTTATTGAGCCTGATACTACTTATGCCAAAGGGTTATGTGTTCACTGGAGCTTCAGCAGTTATTTTAAACCACTAAAACATTGTTTCTGTGTTACACCTCTGCAAACAGAATGTGGTTATATTACATGCAAGTCCTCCATGGTGTCAGAAATTATATGTGAATTGCCTAAGCCCTGTGCTCACCATGATATGTGTCCAGTTAGCTGTGTTTTCTTACAAAAAAAACAAAACAAAACAAAACAAAAAACAAAAGTATCTTTGTATCCCTAACCACTGAATAGGTCAAATCAGAGCTAAATTATATCAGGAATTTAAGGGTATTCTAGGTAAACAATAATTAGCGATTCTGAGCAATGACTAGTTCTTCACATTGTCACTCCAATAATAACCTTCAACAAAAACAAGGAAACCAAAGTGAATTACAATTCTGTGGAGCCACTTCTGGGGTAAATTACAGTAATTAGTCCATGTGTAGATTCTCTGATGGCATGATTTGCTAAATGAGCCACGTTTAAGGATGCCAGAAGAGCTTCTCAAAACGTGATCTCCACCATCACTTCCTATCCTGTTGAGAGCAAGGACTTCAGTCCTGCTGACTCAGCACCTCTGGGAGCTCCAAAATACACATTAGTCATATGACTTCCAGTGATGCATATGCATGTATTTGTGTGGTTTCCTCTTCAAAATTTGAGAACTAATAGTCTTGAGAAACCATTGAATAGCTAGCTTGTCTCTTAGTCTCTCTTCAATGTGTGTTTGTTTAATTAAGATTTTGACCAAAATGTGAACCAGCACCTTCATCACAAGCTAACCTGTTTCTATCAATAAGAGTCAGGTACTCTATTTTTGAACAAGAGGAGCTCTGTATGCTTTGGATGGCTAAGCTGGCTTTGTATTACAAAGAGTTTGCCTGGTATGCTTGCCCGGGTGGACAGCATCTCTCTGCAACCAGCTGGTGTCTCCTGGGGATTTCCCACTGTGAGTAATATCACAGACTTCTGTACTAGGCATGGCAGAAACAAACAAGATTTGCCTAATTTCATATGCTTCCCAATTCTAGTTAATAATTAAAGGTATCAAAGTGAAGAAGGAAGAAAACTTAACCTAAATTATTTGAAAGAAAATATTTGTTTCAAATGTAAACGTTTCTTTATTATGACAAGAAACAGCAGTTGACCAACCTCATATACACATTACCAGCCCCTTGTAAAAATGTGTAGATAACCCTGGCCGGGTGGCTCAGTTGGTTGGAACATCATCCTGTACACCAGAAGGCTGCCAGTTTGATCCCTGGTAGGGGCAGGTATGTAAGGCAACTGATTGATGTTTCTCTCTGTCATCTAGGTCCCCCCCCCCCTCCGTCTCTCTCTTTCTTTACATTCTCTCTTTCTCTCTCTAGAATCAGTGACCATATCCTCAGGCAAGGATTTTTTTTCAACGTGTAGATAAATGAATTGGCCAGCAGAATTTGCATACAGAAGGGTTTTCCTCTAATTCTAGTTTCTCATTAGGAAATAATGCCCTACTTTCCTACCATGGGTAGCACTATACAACCTGGCAGCATCTTTGTGTAAAACCCAAAGAGAAAGCAGTCTGGGCCACATTCTCTGCTGTCTGCATTAAAAAGTTATCAGCTTTCCAGAAGAGGTGAGGGCATTGAATTGCTCCCTGTGCAAGCCCCGTTACTGTATCCGAGGGCAGCTTTAATTCGCTCCTGGCTTAGAAAGGACAAGAGGATGTCATTACACGCTCCTGGACAGAGATATGTAGATGTGTAAAGAAGGGTTTGGTTTGGTTTGGTTTTGCTATAATTTGGGGCAATATTTAGCTTTGTTTATATTATTTGGGTCAAGCTGATATCTTTTTGTTCATAATCACTAACTATTATTTACATAGAATAACCTAAAATGTCTAATAAAATTGAGCTTCAATTCGATCTGTTCAGTGATTGGGGTTCAAAGTTACTTTTGTTTTTTTGTAAGGGAAAATGACTGACCGGACACGCACAGGGCTCAGGCAATTGGTGAAACTCAGTTTGACAAACTTGTTTTTGTTCAAAGTCCTTTTTATAATGAGCTACGTATTTCTCACAGCACTCAGCATCAAAAAAAAAAATTGCCAAACAATTTGCTGCTGAGGATTGTAATTTATCACAAAAGTCTTTGTTTTTGCTACCTGAAATCACAAGGACAAATTTTGTTCTGAATTGTACTAACTTTTATTGACCCCTTACCCTGACTTTAACAAGGATTTTATTTTTCTTTAATCATGTGTATATCAAACCCATTTTTGGAAACACTTAAACTGGTAATAATACATAGAATGACAAAGGGAAGTGTCATTTTGTAATGGATTTCTTTGCATCACAGCTGGTGGGCTTTTCAAGAAAGTTTGTTGACTCACTTATTCATGGAAACAAAACCACAAATTCAAGTGGTACAGGGACAAAATCAAGATAGCTTACCAAGGTACACTGATACGTTTAATGCATTATTATTTATACATCTTGTTGTGTTAGCCCTGATAATGGCCATTATTATCTTGTCCTGTTCAGCCTTAATAACACGATGCTTTACTCATTATGTCAAAAAATGCCTCCCATATCCTCACACGTAGGTTGGATTTTATTTTGTTATGAAACTTTCTTCAAACCAAGGGGCATGAGAAGTTAGTACCTTTCACCTACATTCTGTCAGCCTTGTAACATGTCTTTCTATGCCAAACATTTTAGACACTGTTGTCAGATTAATTTTCCTGGGGACTATTCCATTAAAATGTAAGTGATTTATCCAGGCATCCAAAGCCTTCTATGGTCTTGATACAACTTGTCTTTCAAAGTCAGTTTCTCACTATGCCTCCCACAAGCGTTCCACTCAGCCAAACTCTTCCTCTACTTTACTCCCCTTTGCTTTCCAACTTCCAGGTAAAAGACTAACTAAATGCCATTTAGTTAGTCTTTGAACACTTAGATTATAATTATCTTTAAGGACATCAAAAAGCCTTGCAAGAAGCTGCCAATAAAAGCAGTTTCTTTTCTCTCTGTAACTCTCATAGCTCCTTTTACATTTTTCCTTACCACATGTATCTTTCATGATCACAATTAGGGAACAGTTCTTCATTCCCCTGCAAGGACGAAAGCAGGATCCGTTGTTACTGTGAAGACAATCCCAGTATATTCCCCATGGCACAATGGGCAGACACTCAACTGTTTGTAGAATGAATTGAACAAATTGACTCATTTTCAAGAAATTACTCATTTGTATTTTTCTCAACAATACTGTAGACGCCAAAGACATAAAGCAATCTGAATGATATTGTGCAAAACAGGGAATCAGCAAAGCAGGGCACAGATCTGACCTGCTGGAGGAGCGTTCACTGGGGAGAACTTGATTCAGGATCAGCAGCAAGTATCTGGTCTCCCCCGCCCCATCACACTCTGGGGTGGTGCACAGCCATTTCAGAGAGCCAGACATTCACTCCTGGAAGACAGACTCCTCTTAGATGTGTAATGCTAAGGGTATTTGAAGAACTGAATTCAAAAAAAGAAATGTATGCAATGGCACAATCTTGTCTCCAGCCCTAACCTGCCAGCTAGGTGTAGTCCTTCATAGGGTCAGGCATCCAAGCCTTAAAATTGCAGCTGTGAGAGGTAAAAAGCTTCCAGCAGAATTCACCACACCAGGAATCCTGCTCAGGGAAGCACTAGCCCTGCCCTGGCATGTTGGGGAGGCTGTGGTCTGAGCCTTATGGCTGAGAAGTGCCATCAGCAGGAAGCCAAACTTGTCTCTACGGTGTTTTACAGGAGGCAACACTTTTTCTAAGATATCAGCTTGCAAAGGATCAGCTGGAGACTAATTTACTCTTAGCTTTCATATAGTCAGAGTTCCAAAACAACCTGAATTATATTAGTTATGTAAGACGTATGCCTTAGGGGAGAGGCCCAAGTATGTATGAATCAAGTCATTCCCAGAAGCTGTAATGTGTGTGTGAAGCCCTAGCCAGAAGGGATAAATGCCTTCATTAAAGTAAAATTGATCAGTGAGCTAAATTAGCTGAACACCCAGCCTGGATGTGTGCCTCAGATGTCTAGCACTCCCCTTCCACGGAATTTTCTCAAGGTCTTTCTTAGGAATCAACCGAAGAGGGGAATCTTGTATATATTCTCACAAAACAAGAAAAGACTATCATTAATTTCCTATGAGACAAGAGGACTTGTGAGTCCAAAGCATTCTGTTTTATCATTGCTTTGAAGTTTAGAGAAGCATGATCCTGGTTGTCATTCATTTTAATGGGTTAAAGATCAAGGAAAGAACCATCAGAGTCAACCACATATCTAACGATTGGCCCCAGAATGCTCTAGGAGAAGGGCTGCTGTGCTCAGAAATAGTGTCCAAATTCATGACAAACCCCCACCTCAACAAGCAGGAAAGAAAACAAGAAAAAAAGAGAGAAGGATTTGCTCTGCCTGTGAACAGCTGGGAGGTACAGTTGGAGCAGGCACTCTCTTAACCCCCAGGGACAAGATCACAA
The DNA here is from genome assembly GCA_004024845.1 of Tonatia bakeri. NCBI lineage: Eukaryota > Metazoa > Chordata > Mammalia > Chiroptera > Phyllostomidae > Tonatia > Tonatia bakeri. The sequence continues at coordinate 102,767 of PVIA01005162.1, forward strand.
AGGGAAAGGACGACTTCGACCAATTCATGCCAGTTTGGGACTGAATGAGGGGCAGCTGTGAGAACTCTAAGTCAGGAAGTTCAGAGAGGGGCAGAGACATTGTCCCAACTCCCCAAGACCTAGACTGCTTGCTGTGATGAAGCAGAGGACCCAGCAAGGAATACGAAGAGCAGGACTTAAGCATAATTCCTTCCGCCATTGCAAGAGGGAGAAAGGAGAGGGAACGTGTCAGGATAGAAACAGCCCTGAGCTCAGACATATTTTAGCTCCCCAGATGATGGTCTGAAGAGTGTGACCACCAGACACGAGCGCATCCTAGAGTGTGACAAAGCCTGGCACTCCCTGGCAGGGCAGCATCCCCCACACAAAACCTTTGTTCTGCTTAGTTGCTGAGTGGACTTGGAAATGGAGTATAATTTTTAAAACAGGTGCTATTTTGGTAATGTCCCAAAACTGAAAAAAATCATTTGTAATTCTTTAAGATAGTTTCTAAGATAAATAAATATTCCAGAGAAGCACATGTACACTGTACACAATGCTGACCACGAAGATCATGGTTAAGAGGAATGAACAAAAATGAATTTTTATAAGTGCAAAATATTTATTGAAAGGGGCAATTTTTTACAGAACTATTTTGACTTCTTTCTCATTATTCACTATTTAGAGTCCCAAATGTTGCAGTCCTGAGAAATCACTAACTCTGTACACTGGAAGCATTGTACTTCTAGTATTATGTTGAACTCTGTACATTTTTTCCTAATATGCAATTTTTATAAAGTTACACAGCTTGACAACAATAGGAGCCAAACTCATAATTAAGATAATCCATGTCCCTGGGATGATCATGACATGTTTTTGCTCTTGAGCAAAAAATATAAGTTCATCTATTTTCATGGTTTACTAAGTTTCTCTTTCAAAGTTGAATAACCCAGTATATGGAAAAGTCTACTAAGTTCCACGTTGTCTATATAAATTGTCATTGTTCTATTTAAAAGGGGGTAAGCTATATTTTCTTTTCACTGATTTACCAGATGTTAGGAGTTTCAAAAAAAAATCTATTATCTAAAAACTTACTATCAGTGATTCTGACTCTTAATCCCAGGGTCGTGGGTAAAAACTTACCATCAGTGATTCTAACTAGCCTGGCATTTCATTTATACAATTTTTAAAACATGAAAAATATTATTTACCTACGTACTTTAGAATGGGTACAATGCAGACATTAAACTACTTCTCTATTGTGTCCAAACTGCTCGGCTAACACTTCCTCTGGTCTTTAAATTAGCAAATGAAGTTTTGGCAATTATACAAAACTCAAATGCTCCATGCAGCTTTATAAAAACTGGAATACCCACTATGAATAATTCATTTGCTCTCATCAAGAAAATTCTTACTTTATGGAAAATAAGCTTTAAACCATTGGAGGAGTAGTCAGACTTTATTTGCTATTTCTTTTATTAAAAAATTCATTCATAGGTGTCTTAATTTCTAAACTACTTGAACTTAATATTATGCTCTTTTATGCCATCCTACCATTCCCTGTAGTACAACATTTTAATATGGTTTCACAGTGGCACCAACAAATATGACTAAGCCGATGATAGAAAAAGAAAACAAGGAATGAAAGAGAGATGTGGAAATGACAGGCTGCAGGCCCAGAGGAATTTGCATACCTCGCTGCAGACTGAATGCCTTTCTCCGTGCTAGGCAGCATCCCACCCTGGTTCCCTTTGAAAAAGAGGGAGAAAGAGAGAGGCCCTGGTTGGTTTATTTGTGGTTCTCCCAGGTGTGTTATTTAATATATTTCTATGCCATTTTAGTGAGGTTAAAAGAGGTCTTAGCATATACAATTACCTCTTATGCAGCACAGAATTGCTTCAGAAATATCACGCACTCATAATGCATGGTTTCTCATCTATTATAAATTTTAATAAAATATGTCAGTCTTTTTCATAGTCTTCATGCTGGAATAAGCACAAAATAAATGAATGTGATGTCAAATGGGGTTTTGATCAATAGCTACAGAAAATTAAATCTACTCTTTGCGGGCATTTGATAGGGTATTACACAGTTCGAAACCACTGCCCCTTTCTCGGTGTTCCATCATCTTCATCTCTATCTAACAGAAGTGAGGTAAAAATATGCAGCACACATGCCTCACGTGAATATACAGACATTCATTGAACGTCCCATATAATGTGGCCAACATTATTCTGAGTAGTCATTTGAGTAGTTTAAGTGACTCAAGGGAAATTCAGTCAGCAGAGTAAAGAGGAATGCTTTTAACTTATGTGATCCCTAATTAGGTGGATCAATAGAATAGCTCTCACATTATGGAAGGCCATGCATGTCTGCTAATTAATCAAAAGTAAAGTTCATCAAAGCTTGGAGTGTATTTATTGTACTTCATTTTCTACCATTAGCTGTTAGGAAAGAGAAGAGCTCTCATTTCTGACTGTACTCTTGCTAATTAGTTCAGTGATGCCATGGTCTTGTTTTTATCATAAAGCAGTTACGCACAATAACCCATGGCCACTGACGTGGAGAAGTCATCAGGGTCAGGTGCTGCCAAGCAAATTAGAACCCATCTTCCTGGAATTCCTCCCTGACCTCATTTTTTCTGGACTGTGAGAGTAGGAGTCAGTTAGATTATAAAGCACTCAAAAATTGAAAAGAAAAGGGAAAAAAAGAACCCTGCTAAGCAGTATCATGAGATCATGGATTTGAAGTATCCCAGAACCACTCAGCTGGAAAAATGGCTTAAAAGACCAAAGGCAATGCAGTAATACTGCATTGAAGCACATTGCTAATTTTTATCCTTTGTTTTATTAAGTTAAAAGCTATAGTTCCTTTCACTTATATTATCTTTATCACCTCTCTCTTCCCAAAAGACAATAAAATCTATATAACCTCTCAACTTGCAAATTTTGCAAAAAATATATATATACCTACAAGAAGCATGCAAGTAACTTAATTTCAAATAATACTATAGATTCTATTTCAGAAATAGCTTCTGAGAGCTGCCTCTCTCCTCTAAACCCTCATCCATCCAGTGAACAGGAATTTTTAAACGTAAGTTAGGTCTGAGGTACACCGAGACAGAGTGATTAAAGGACATTGTGCCTATCCTCAAGTAACTCATAGGAGGACATCCAAAAGTACTGGGACAAGAGCAGCAATGAAATATGCAAAATGTGGTTGTGACAATGGGATCAGATGTAGCTGGTAGGGGTACCAACCCAGATTGTGTCAGGAAAGGCAGCTGTAAGGAGATGACTCTGAGGGAGCTCTTGACGAAGGAGAAAGAATTAACCAAGTGAAAAACTCAGGGTGGGACCGTGGGGGAGGGGAGTGGACACAAATGCAAGGGACAGGTGTTCCAGGAGGAAGGAGCATCATTGTGTATAAAAGTTAGAGAAGATAAAAAGTCTGCTTTGTTCTGAGACAATATTTGAATCACGTTTTTATCCTTTGTTTTTCTTTGTTTCCCAATTGTTTCAGGAATAAGAATTGGAAGTTGAAACAGGAAGGGCAAGCCAAAAAAGGAGCTCCAACTGTCTCCTGCAGGCAGTGAAAAGCCACTGAAAATAGTTTAAAACAGAGAGTGGCGTGATTGAGTTTTTGTTTTTCATGATTCAGGCAATATTTCTGACCTAAGCCTGCGAAAGAAGAGGAAGAAAAGAAAGACAGAGAAATGATCACTTCACTGAGTGCTCGCTGTGTTCCAGGCACTGTGTAGGGAACTGTTCACATCAAATGAACGTCTTCTCGCTGAATTCTACACTGTGTGGTTCTTAGAGGCTGACCTCATGAAAAATCTGTCCTTCCCACGTCACAGTAGTTTGCAGAGAAAGTTTGACACGGTTTTATTCATTTCTTCCTAATAGAATACAGGAGTCTAGGTAATGCCACTTCATGCAGTGGCATTTTTAAATTTGGAAGCAATTAGGAACTTTTGAACATACGCTGTTTATAGCTTGAAGATGATAATCTATTTTTAAATGCTCTGAGTCCCATCGTGAGCCTTTTGAAAAAAAGCGATTGATGAGGGAGGGAGGTGGCGAGGTTGCACAGAGGGCTCTTGCAGGGAGTGGTAATTATAGCACAATTGCCCTATTTATCACCACAGATTACCAAAAAGACAAAAATAGGATAGCAAAGCACTCCTCATGGAAAATAAATTGTGCTGTATGTCTCCTCTTTGTCATCACGTGGTAGACTTTCTCAGTGTACGTTTCTGTCCAAACCCCACATCTAAACACCATTAGCGCTTTGCTCAGGAAGACTGTGATCTCACAATGGGAACGAGGCAAAAGAAGGCAAGAGCAAAGGAAGGAGACTGCCAGGAAGCCAGGCCAAGGACAAAAAAAAATATGTAAAATGAAGAAAATAGAGGAGATAAAAATAATAAACTTCAGGGAGAAAATGCCAAGGGAAGATGTTTTTAAAAATTTTCTGGTTCTGAAATCAGCAGGCTGAATACATAATCAGGATATAAGGAATGTACTGAGCACTGTACATGGGCAGAAGGAAAATCTGAGTAAATGAAAAATGAAGTATTTCTGGACACTTAACTACTAATGCAGACTATAAATACATTTTCCAGGCAATATTGGCAAATTAGATGCTTCCTATGATTTTCTTCCCTTTTGAGGACATTTTATTCTAAATATATCACTTTCAATTCATCATTTTAAAGCACAACATACATTTAAAATGATTTTACTTTGCTCTAATCACACTTTTTTCCTGCTGCAAATGGTGTTTACCTTGTCCTTTACCTTGTCGCTTTAGAATCTTTATTCACTAAAACGTTTCCTAAGCAAGGCTGCCACTCCACAGATGCAGTTCGACCAGGTGTGTCAGCATAATCAAAATCAGATTACTGAAGAAACCAAAATCAAGGTTAGTTTTTCAAACACATGTGCTACAGTGATTTCAACATTTTTTTTCCTCATTTTCAGTTCAGAGGTGTTATTAATATTACCTAGCTGCTATTCTGTTAACAAACAAATGTTTTATAATCTGCCCTTCCATGTGATTCTACTAGAAAACTTTTAAAACTTTCTCTGAATCACTCCAGAACTCAACAAGTGGTGACTTAAAAGTAAAATTGTGCTCCTTGTGGGTTTGGTGGGCAACATTTTTTTTATGTCAGCTTTAATATGCTACTCTAATTCAGTATGTAAACTAATCAGAGGACATAAGAGAAAATTAACACAAGAAAAACACATTTTAACCTAAATAACTAAAGAATACCAGATGTCATGATACATATGTTAGGTTAGTTAACATATATGTGTCCATATCTGTGTGTGTACATGTGTGTAAATAACAGTATTAGCATTGGTAAGAGTACCATTTACCCAAGAAAGATCAGAGTGTGAATTGTCACAAATTTACTAGAGGCAATCAGACAATATTACTAAATACCTCAAATCCGTACATACACTTTAACAATTCTATTTCTAAGAAAAATTTTAAATGGATAACGAAACACAGCATTTGAAAACTAATGTTTTGTCAGTACTGTCTTGCATGAGGCATGTAGTTTGTAAACAATGCCATACTTCCTTGAGCAATGCCAAAATATGGATCCTGCGGGATTTCTTTTATATTATCAAGAGTCGGTGTTTTATATACTGATTCTTGTTATTAAAAAAATGGATCTCTGTGTAAGAAGTCTTATCAAGTATAGAAAAAAAGATGATTAATTAGAGAAGAGTGTATTTTTTATTATTTCAGCAACTATGTTTTGGAGCTTCATTTTCTTTTCCCCATAATACTCTGTCTTTCATTTTCAGTGGTAAGAGTATGTATGTCTTTTAGGAACAAAATATTATAGAATATTTCTTCTGGTTATCACACCCATTTACAAAAAAAATTTACAAAGAAAGTAAATGTGGATTTTACGAACTTCATAGGAGCAACTGGCAATGCTGATCACAATTACCTTTTTTAAAAGGTTCTCGGCATGTACGCACTCTATGCATTTTTGCAAATTGGGGCCATAACATCTATGCTACTTCCTGCCATCCCCTGTATCCCACTCTCATCCCCACCCTTCTTAGGGCACTGAAGTGTCACATTGCAAAATGATGCAAAGAGAACCATTTGAAAGAAGACATACATAGAAGAAGGACAAGGAGAGTGTTGAACCCAGTGTCTCTTGTCTTCTCCCTGTGGAGTCAGGACGCGTCACCCTCCCAGCACATCAATGTGTGACGATACAGAACATTGACAAACAGGCTAGTTCACAGTGCCCAGGGGTTTTATGGTGCTTTATTACATGGGCATGATTGGTTGAATCATTAGCTGGAAAGTCAAATTTACAGAGGTTGAGTTAATATCACGAAGCTGAAAGACTCAACAGTCACATTTCACAGTCGGTGCTTCCTGCGTGGCCAGGCTACACCCTGTCATCTAGTTAATGTAAGCCATCTGAGGCACAACACACTATACATCATTGGGAATATAATATTAAACATGATCTTTCAACTTTAAATATATTAATAAATATGTATGCTAATACTTAACTTTTTGATACATTGGTTTTCTTTTTTATAAAATAAGAAAGATTTGACTAAGACTGACTTTTAACAGGATGTCAAATGAACACTGAGTAGGTGACTAGCTAATGGAATGAAAAATGCTAGACAAATATTCTATAATTTCATGTTCCTTTGTCCAAAGAAACTTCACAACTAGTTATTTCTTGAGTCCTTCTGAAACTCTACCGTAGACGTCTCTGTTACCTCATTCCCACAAAATCCCTGATTGTTTTTAGTATTAGTCATTTTTGCTGTAATTTATTCAGCCTCAAAATCAGAAAACTAGAATCCTAACATTTCTTTCAATCTGAGAATAAGCCTGAGGAAACAAACAAAACAAAATACTAAGAATAATTACAGCCCCACTCAGTGTTCATTTCCCTGTTCTATCCGTTCAACAAGTTGACTCCCTCCACACATCCATGTCTCACTGTTGTCATACTTTCTAATGTTCATTTAAGAATAGCTCACACTAACCCTGGCCGGGTGGCTCAGTTGGTTGGAGCACAACCCAAACATGAAAACATTGTGGGTTCAGTTCCTGCTCAGGGCACATGCCTAAATTACATGTTTAGTCCCTGGTTGGGGCACATGCTGGAGGCAACAGATCGATGTTTCTCTCTCATGTCGATGTCTCTCTCTCTTCCCCGCTTCCTCTCTCTCTAAAATCAATAAATGTGTCCTCCTGTGTTGATTAAATAATATAAAATTTAATTAATTAATTAATTAATTGACTTACACTAGATAAAGCCATGAAATTTCTCTCTATACAAACGACCAGTGTAACAAATATAGGAAACTGCAAATAAAAATTACATTCTGCAAGACTTTTGCAAAACATGGGATCTAAAATCAGAATTTAGGAACACAGAGTTTAGCTGACTTCACTGCATTTCTTATGTAAAGTCAGTTTAGATGTTAATTTAGCATGCAATCATGGAGCATATAGTAATAATGAGGACACCTCTGATTCTTTCATCAGAGCTTTAGCTGCCCATTGCGACCCCTGGTCAACCAAGAGTCAACGGCCTGAGCAGCAGCGGAAGGGGAGGTCAGACGTAGCTCATGTGCTTCTTTAATCTCTGCTCATCTGTGCAAGTGAGCCTACTTCTCAGAAAGTCTTTAAAGGTGAAAACCAAGCTGCCAATTTCCCTCTTTCTTTCAGAGAAATGCCTTCAAGCACTTGAGGAAGGCCACAGTAGTCATCATTATGCCAATTTACACATTATATGGTATATTTTAAGCTTTTAACCCTATTTTATACCTACTTCACATATAACATGTTTGATGTTTAAGTGTAAACTATAGCTTTGAATTCTTGTCAACTTCAAGAGGCTTTGAAAAGTGGAAAGAAGAGAAAGAGAAGATGGTTTTAAGAGAGGAAAGATTCCAAATATCAATAATTTCATAAAATAATAATATTTTTCAGAAATATTTTCTCTTCACTGTGCATCTTTTAAAATGTAGGTTTATTAAGACTCTCAGAATCCTGCAGGAAAATCTGAAAATGTCTCTTCACATCAAATCTAGATTATAAGTCTCACCCATATGTAAGAGGAAAATGCTCCATTGGGGACCCCCAGCTATCCTCTGGGCTGGCTTTAGTTTTCAAGAATGGGGACCATATCTGCACTTTGAACATTATTCGTGGCAAACGGTTTCTCAATTACCAGAGCTCCAAACTCTCATACACTGAGTTGCCATGGTATTATGATTGGGCAGTGTAATCTTGGGCAAGTAACCTAAGCTCTCTGTGAAATATATAAGACCTATTTATAGCTTGGTAAAGCACACATTTTTTAAATACATATGTAATTCTTAGGAGACTCTACCCATCTGGCTCAGTCCTAGAGAGGTACCAAATTCGCAAGAGCAGAGTTCATTCTAATTTTAACATAACTTCAGTCACTTAGTGTTTCTTGGATACCATATAGTAGACAACTCTCCTCAGCAGTGTTTCTTATTTACAAGGTCTGTCCAGAAAGTATCCAGCCAAAATATACAAAAAATAAAAGACATTTATTGAAGAAGATACAAGATACAAAAGACACCGTACACAGGACAATGATGCCTCAGTCCCCCTCAAAGTAGGTATCTTGGGACCTCACAGAGTTCTCCCAATCGCCCTTAGCCGCCCTGTCATATTCTCCTCAACCTCATCGAGAGTCTGAGATCTCTTCCCTCTCAAAGGTGATTTTAGTTTTGGGAAAAGCAAGAAGTCACAGGGTGTCAAATCTGGGCTGTGGGGGGCTGAGTTGCCTGGGCCATTTGATGTTTCACCAAAAATCTCTGCACTGGACATGATGCACGAGTGGATGTGTTGTTGTGATGAAGCTGCCAATCACCTGTTGCCCATAGTTGCAGCCTTCTGAATCACCTGAATCGTTTCCATGGGGCAATGTCCAACCATAACACTAAATTTGATTCAGGTTAGTTGCTCTACTCACTCAATCATTTTGAATGTGATGGCCACACAGTACACATGCTCACTCAATGGCGTCTACCACCCTCATTGACTAGTACTGTGAAGTCTTCGTTATTCATGCATACGCATTCCAGTCCACTCTCCTTGGGTGCTAGATTACATCAATGTCATGCAAACCATTCTCACTATATTAACGATGGTTTGACTTTGTCCAGACAGACCTCATATTGTTGTTTTTTTCTCTTCCACTCACGTGTCCCCATCCACCACAATTGCTTTAGTGTCAACCTTCACTCCCCCAAACACGCTGCCGTCCTCCCACGAGACTCTTATGCTTATTCTTCTCTTCCTCTGTGTCTCAGGCACCTCCTATCCTCGAGTCCTCAACTACAACAAACACCCTAAAAACTCAGCTTGGCTTTATCATGTTCACCATCTTTACCTTGAAGTACTTTAAATTACCTAAAAGACTAAAGGTGTCTGCCCAAATGCTGAAGGTTGCATTGAAAAATGTTAGGTCAACAGCATAAACTGCTCACAGGCCAGGACAAGCTGGCTCTCCATGGTGGGTAATGTGGCGGGGTGCTGGTTAGTATAAAGAGAGGCTCTTTAGAAATACCTTAAATCCAGAATATGAAACCAAAGTAAATACAAAGAATAACAAAAGTATAATCTCTGCAGGTAGCCCATGAGTCAGACAAGGCATAATAGCAACAAAAATATTTGGAAAGTAAATATTGTTCAGATGACAAGTGAGTCTAGAGGTTAGAATAGGCAGGCCAAAACAAAAAGAAAAAAAGATAAAAAAAAAAAAAAAGAAGTGTCTTAGCTTGAGTTTTACCCATAGACAATACATGAGATAAATGCTTCTTATAGGTAGATTATTTGGAAACATCATCCCAGGGAACGGTGGTGAGGTCAAGAGATAATCAAATGAGAAAAGAAAGAAAGCAGATAAAGAGTTGGGTTACCTAGTTAACCACAGCCCTGGATAACAGGTGATTAAATCTGAGGGACGTTTTAGGGGCTATCTGTCAAGGAGACAAAGAGGGACCATTTATCCATTAGGTTCCTTTCCCAACTGACAAGAGATAGTTGCAAGGGTATTAACTACCCGAGACTTCGGCATGGCCCAATCAGGGTGCTAAGAAGATTGCTGTGGCTGCCACATGCTGCTAAGCCAGAGAAGTCCCTGGGGCAGGAAGGGAGAAGAGAGTACGCAGTAGAATCTGAGCTAAGGTGCTGTCCTGTTGCATCTGTCCAAAGCTGGTTGAAGCCCAGGTGGAACTGATCGGAATAAGAAGTGGTGCTAACAGATTTAAATGAGAAAGAAGAGATGTTTGAAATAACCAGCAACTCCTCTGAGTAGCCACAACAACTTGGGAGATTCATTCAAAAGGATCTCCCTGGCTGGTATAGCTCAGTGGATTGAGCATGGGCTGTGAAACAAAGGGTCAGTAGTTCAATTCCCAGTCAGGGCACATGCCTGGGTTGCAGGCCAGGTCCCCAGTGGGGGCCATGTGAGAGGCAACCACACATCAATATTTCTCTCCCTCTCTTCCTTCCTTCCCCTGTCTCTAAAAGTAAATAAAATCCTTTTTTTAAAAAAGAATCTGATGGTTGAGCTTATATGAGACAAACCCAGTGGATTGGACCAGGCAGATGGCTAGCAGGATGGCTGCCCTCTGTGCCACGGAGGATCAACCGGTTTATGAGATAGATGCAGAGTTCTGTCCTCTGGGGATTCCACAGTAGCATGTATACGAGAATGGAATCTAAAATTGTGCCTACCTTTTAGAATTTAGAAACTGAAAAAGTAACTTGGTGCAAAAAGGTGTACTAAACATATTTAAATAAAGATATACATGCATTAAGCCAGATCAAGAATAGCAAGGTATTTGCATCATAATACAGATCTGTGTGGCAAACCCAGAGATAGCAGGGAGCAGAGAACACCGGGGAAAGTAAACAGATGTTGAAGTTCAATGAGAAGCAGAGAAGAGAATATTTAGGTGTTTATTAGTGATTGTTCTGTTCCAGATTGATGTTTAGACCTAAATCCAGGGAACAGCTGATGTGACTGAACCTTGAGACTAATTAAATTGACATCTGTGATTTACCTAATTATTTCAGGAACCAAGAGAATTTAAATACTTGAAAACATTTGATACTCAAATTTTGTAATTGTCAGGTATTAGACAATTCCATGGGTAGGATGATTTATTTCTTGTCCTTTCAGTCAAAATTTCAACGGGCAAATGACTGACCTTAGGAAGTAATGGCAAATGTGGGGCCATCTGGGGACTCTTCAGAGCACTTGACCTCCCACTGCATTCCTCTGCACCTGCAGGACTGACTCTGGCTTGGCAGGACTTCCCAGGGATCAGCCTTCACATACGAGTTTTGCCACCAGGCTAACTCACCTGCTTGCTTGCAGGCGGTTGGTCTGCATGCCAAGCCTTAACTGTTCCTTCATGCTAGGTTTGAGAGCCAAGCCCTACCTCATCCTCAGGTTCTTGCAATCTGTTACTGCCCGAGCTAGCTTGTCTGCGTGCCATTGCCAAGCCAGTGAGTCCCTGGCCTGCACTACCTGACTACACCTTTGTTTGTGCTACATACCTGGGCTGAACATCTAGAAAATTACAATAATGGGCATGGCAGTAACTGTACTAGTTACTGCTTTCAGGTGTTTGCTGAAGCTTTTGTTTTTTAAAGAATGTAGGAGGAATATATTTGTTTGTATGAGGAGGAGAAAAATAGCAGAATCAGACAGTGTTCTAGTGCAGGAATATATACATAAGAAGAAAGAGTTCCTATGGATCTTAGAAACCTACAATGAAAAGAATCTGGAGTACCTTTAAGTATGTACCTTAAGAACGTGTTTAATTTTATTTGCATTTGAGATATGTTAATACTCTGAGTGATAGTTGGAGGGTCAATTCCATTTATTTGCAAACTTAGTGTTTGAATGAACTATTTTCTTAGCTTCCCCTTACAACTAATTTTGCATTTAGAATATTGTTAGGTATCAGGTACTTTTGAAGTGAGACTTGGAACTTCTCTTCCTTATGTGTTTTGCTCATCATCTCCTACAATTACTGAAGTTAATTCTTCCAGGATTCCAAACATGATTGCACATCGGTTTGAATCACCTGGGGAGCTTTAGAAATTACCAGGGCCTCACCCTCAGAGATGTTGATTTAATCCTGGGCATACAGATTTTCTCAAGCTCCCCAGTAAACATGCAGCCAAGGTTATATGTCTCCGCTGCAGTGGTTCTCAGACTGCAGTCCGTGGACCAACATCACTGGCAACACCTGGGAATTCATTCGCTCCAGATAGAATTTCTCATGACTCCTCCCACCTACCAATTCAGAGACTATGCAGGTGAAGTCAAGCCATCTGTGTTGTGTTTTCACAGCTTGGAGGTGTAACTCACATGGCATGCAGTTCACTCCTTTAAAGTGTACGATTCTAAAACTGTTAGTATATTCACAGAGTTGTACAATTATCACCACAGTTTTAGAACATCTCCAACATCTGAAAAAGAAACCCTGCAGACCTTAACCCCTTCAGCCTCCCACCTCTAGGCAACCACAAATCCAGTTTCTGACTCTACAGAGTTACCTCTTCTGGACATTTATGATAAAAGAAATCAGATAGAGTGTGGTCTTTTGTGACTGGCTCCTTTCCTCAAGCACAACGTGTGTAAGGTTCATCGACGTTACAGCTTGCATCAGTGTTTCATTCCTTTGTATCGCCAAGTTGTATTCCATGGCACAGACAGACTGCATTTTATTATGGAATCATCAGTTGATGGATACACAGATTGTTTCCACTCTCTGCTGTTATGAGTAATGCTGCTATGAACATTCATGTGTAACTTTTTGTGTGGATGTAACAAAAAGTTTCATTTTTCTAGTATATCTAGAAAAAATTTCATTTTTTTCTAGTATATCTATCTAGGAGTAGAATTGCTGAAATATATGGTAACTCTATGTTTAATATTTTGAGAAACTGCCCAACTATATTTCAAAATAGCTGCACATTTTACATTCCCACTAGCAGTGTATGAGGGCTTTTTTTTTTTTTTCCCCATATCCTTGCCAATGCTTGTTACCTGACTTTGATGCTAAACATTCAATTAGGTACATTAGGTATAAAGTAGTATCTTATTGTGGTTTTGATTAGCATTACCCTGATGAATAATGATATTGAACATTTTTCTGATATGTTTATTGGTATTCTTCTTTGAGGAAATGTCTATTCAAGTTTTTTGCCCATATTTTCATTGGGTTGTACTTTTGTTGAGTTTTTATAATTATGTATTTATTCTAACTTCAAGTGCCTTATTAGATATAGATTTGTGAAAAAATTTCCATTATATGGGCTATCTTTTTACTTTATAATATTCCTTAAAGCATAAATGTCTCTAATTTTTATATTATTATTTTATTGCTTGTGCTTTTGGTGTCTCATCTAATAAACTATTGCTTAATCCAAGGTCACAAAGCTTTATGCCTATTGTTTATTCTAGGTGTTTTTATAGTTTTAGCTCATATTTAGATCTTTGATTCACTTTGGAGCTAATTTTTGTATAAAATATAACATAAGCATTCAACTTCATTTTTTTTACATGTAGATATCCAATTATCCCAGCAACATTCATTTAACAGTTTCAGGTTCAATAAACCCTATAGATAATTCTAACACATGCTACATTGTGAGGACCACTGCACTGTGTATACCAAATCTTCTCTGCCATCACAATGAGATCCTTCAAAACATAGCATATATTACAGAAAATTATCAATTCTCCCTTGAAAATCCCATAGATCAGTTAAGTGCAATATTGTAATTCTACATTCACAGGCACTTACAGAATCAAAATAATTTTAGTTTGGAATATTTTTTTTCACTGCTTCACAAAAAAAATGATACTTGGTCATGGTCACAGCATGTATTTTCCAGCTTTAAGTGCAGAGTGATTCCCTGCCCAATAGCCCCTACTTAGTTAAGAAATCAATTTAATGCTCTGTACCAGCCAAACTGCATTACGAGACAATGCAAGACTGTTCATGCTTAAACAAGGTTTGGCCATGTGCCAAAATCCTATTAATTGTTCTCTATCCTACTTCTTTTTGTCACTTTTTAAGGAAAAACACGGTATGAGTCTATTTTATAATGAAAGGGGTTGTTTTTGATGATATGACAAGGATGATGTATTTTCCCAAGCCAGCTCTATTATTATAGTTTCAATTCTGCCAGGTTGAAAATGGATTGTTTAATCTTAAACATGGCCAGTGCCAAAACCATCTGTCAGGCAAGTGTGATTTTCTTGAAAACACTGTTTCACATTTGCTACAATTTTTACACACTGGGGAGCTTCATTGGGTTTATACATCTTTGAAAAATGTGGCTTGTCTCATGTTTTCAACACGAAAGTGACACCATATTTAAGCCTGAACAAAATTTAAATCTAACAAAATTTTATGCAAATAACTTAATCAAGACTATTAGAATTTATATCATCTATAGTAAGTTCCTACGGAGGACCAATATTTCTGGCATTGAACAAATCTTCTTCATATGGTAGGTATTTCTCCAGCATTTTACAAGTGAAGCATTTTAATCTATCCATAGTCACTCAGCTAGACAGGGATAGAGATCTGAACAAAGGTTCTTCAGACTTTAAAGGCTTCATTCTTTCCATTGAATTGCACAATATCACATATGTATATACATGCATAAAATAAAACTACAGAAATGTTGAAGCAAAAATAAATAAATAAATAAACAAGCCTAGTTTAGAAATACGGTTTTCTTTAAAAATTCATTATTTTTTTGTCACAGTATGCTATACAAATCTGGCTTCCATTCTAGGAACACAGCTAATAAGTAAATGCAGCAATACCCTTTTACTCCTTGGACTCTGAGTTATGACGGTAGAAAAGGAATGTATAATGATAGAACAAGAGAAGTGCCTAGCTTCCGCCTGTTCACCAGGAGGTAGACGTCTACCCTGTTTGTTCTCCCAGGGCAGTCATGGTTTGCTTTTTTGTGTAGCATAATTATTAATAGCTTCTCTTTTTCCCCAGAACTGTCCCATTTTACCTAACAAATCATATGCTCACCTTACATCATGGGTGGCGCAAGCTTCCCATCAAGACACTGCCTCTCTCCTAGATAACTTGTAACTACTTAGAACTATAACTCAGAGTATCTTCAGTGTGTGCCTGCCTAAGCCTTTTCTTTCTACCAGCTTGCTACAGAATGAAACATGTACCATTAGAATTATTTCTTTGGGTGAAGACACTGTATCTCCAGATGACAGGCACTGCGGATAACATGGAAGAGAGTATGTTGCCAGGCCTCGCTCTATCAGTATGGATTATTCGCCTGAACACCAAACAACTATGTGCCCACTGAGGAATAGGATGAGTGGCTGAATTGCACAAAGTGTGGGTATTTACTTGAGGGGAGCAGAGAGCGTTTGAGTGAGGCTCCTCGCTAATGTGCAATTAACTAAAGGAAAAATAGTTTCTGCAACAAAACATGAGGAATGGGAGAGTCAGGAAAAAGAAAGGCAAGAATCTAGCTTAGTGAATGTCAAAGACTATAGTATTTTTTAAATGCAACTCCGGAACTCAGTACTGCCTTTGCTATATTATGGTTTAGTTGATGAACTAATTAACTGACAAGGTATTTCTTCCAAACTGTTAAATGAATTGTAATACAAGTTAATTTCCTTTTAGAATACTAGTGACTTCTACTTGAACTTAATCAAGCTGTTTTCCCATCTCCAAATCTGATGTTAAGCACCAATAGCCAACTTGGAGACCTGTTCCTTAATTTAGAAATGCACATGGCTCCCCACCATGGTTAAGGCCTGTGGGGGCTAAGCCCACTCAGAGGGAGGTTGTATATAATTATGCACAACACACAAGAAAGTTAGTGGACAAATATCTTTGAGGTTCCTAGCAGCCAAGAGAAATAAAGATGATCTACTTCAACAGAGCTTCAGTGAAATAGCACAACTACATTATTATTCATTCACCTTACAAAATTGGGTCAAGTTATCTGATATCCTGCTTGTAAAATGTCAAACTTCTAAAATGCAGCCAACTTGCGATTACCTAGAGGGGTTATAGCATTTGGGCTTGGCTTTCTGTAAGGCAAGATAGGGCAGACTTACAAAATTCCAAGGAACTGTTCTCTGTCCTTCCTCCTCTCCCCGCTCCCTGTTGCCAGTTTGTAGAAATCCCCAGCAGAAGTCAGAAGACTTCGCCTTCATTCTTCCTGAGGTCGTAGAACCCTTTTCTGTATGCTGCTGCCTTTTCAGAAGTGGTCCATTGACTTACAGTCAGAAAAGGATGTGCGCACTCCTTGTTTGTAGACCTTCTCTCCACGCATGAGTCCCTCTCAAGAACAAGGACAAAAACTTTAAACTCAGCTCTGAATAAGTGCATTTTCTACTTTTTTACTCTTCATCACTCCTTTAAATTCACTTAATGTGGTGAAGGAAGGAGACTTGACTTGGGGCGGTGAGCACACAATGCAACCACAGAGGATGTGCTACAGAAATGCACACCTGAAACGTGTTTAATTTTATTAGCCACCGGCACTCCAATAGACTCAAAAAAGAAAAATAAATCCACTTAATGAGTCTTTAGCTTCCTTGCAGGACTCTCATGAATGTTTTCCTCTATACTCTCCTTGTTTTATTTCTCTTCATTTTCTCTTCTCACTCACTGTATCTCCTGCTATTGAAGAACTACGCGTCTTTTATCCCCATGTTATTTTCCAAGAAACATTATTACATGGTGACATATTTATTCATAAGTATAAATGACTACATACGACCTTAAAATATACTTACACAGATGTGTAGCATGTAATGAATAAGTTTGTATTTTTCCATAAAGCAAGAAACATTAGGGTAAAAATGTATTTTGTCAACTTTCCACCCACATAGTCAACTGCATGTGGATTCTAGATATTTTCATAAATTAGTTAACTAATAACATAGATGTTGAGCCATATAGCTGTTTGTTTCTGAAATGTTATTTCTTACACAATCTTCAGTTGCATTGTTTATCATCCTTGCAAAACAGATTTTTATTATCCAAGTAGAATTGATGTAAAATTTAATGAGTGCAGCTTAAAACAATGTTGTGGCACAAGTTCACGGTCACTCTGGCACCTGCAAAGGATACCAAATATGGAAATAGTGTGGAAATTGCATTTCAGTATTATGGGCTCATCTCAAAAGCCACCTTCTTCTCTTCCAGAAGCCCTAGTCTTCTTGGCAAATCATACTTTTTTTTTTTTTAGAGTCAAATACCTTTCAGTCTTTCATTCCTAAATGGACAAGAAATTCAGCCAAGCAAGATTCTGGAAGGCCTGGGTCAAAATGTAGCTTTCTTTTCTTATACAGTCTAACTACCTTTTAAAATATAAATGCATTTTACTGTAAATTAACTCATGCTTATTTTGCAAGTAGCTAGTATATAAATATGAGAAAATATCATCAGTTTCACATTGATAATCCTGCCAGAACTTTTCTTAAATCCAAAATATGGCACCCTAACTAATACAGCAGAACAATCCAAAGGGGTGACTAGCTTTGAGAGCAACTGCACTACTATCGAAAACACTTTTTTTAATGTACTTCCATAGATGAAAAATTGTGTCTTAAGCTTCAATGCTAATATCTGGCATGGCAACATGTCCTATTTACTTGAGAGAAAACTTCAAGAACATCAGCATTTCAGTGAATGTTCAGTGTCATTTGTTTAGTTTTGATTAAGAGAGTTCAGCACACACAGCTTCTGCGTAGGTATGCTAGAAGTTTCTCTTTCACTAGGTAGCACTGGGGACAGTGAGCAGTGCTGTGTAACCAGTCATAGTGCAAGGGGCATCCCCTCTGACACATGGGGACCACCTTCCATGTAGGCAGACCCTCAGCTTGGATTTAGGATGCAAATATTAGTTGAGCACCCTTGCACAGCCATGTCTTAATAACTTTGGAAAAGTTTTGCTCATCCTGTTTAGACTTTTATCATTAACTAAAGTGATACTTATGGTACACTCTACATTTTAAGTTAAAAGAGCTTGAGCAGAACTGAATGATGTATCAGTCCTAACCTCCTAATCATCATTTCTTTCCTAAAATGATTACTGCCCCAATGCTTGGTGGCAAGGATGCCCCAGAGGCTGCTAACTTACCACTGGCCTCAGACTCACTGGGCTGCTTGTGCTTACATGAAGCTCAGCCTATTCCCCTTTCAAGAGGCCTGCTTTTCCTTCTGCCCTAATTGTCCCTAAGCAAGCTCTTAAAAGAAGAACTATAGGAAGCCATGGAACATAGAAGAAGAAGAAGAAGAAGAAGAAGAAGAAGAAGAAGAAGAAGAAGAAGAAGAAGAAGAAGAAGAAGGAGGAGGAGGAGAAG